>VWZP01001784.1:0-185483 GCA_013396995.1 Dicaeum eximium
GTTCCCACACTTGCTGAGAACACAAAAAAAACCCAACAATGATGGGTATCCCAAGCCTGTCAGTGTTCCAGAGGCATCCGGACAATGCTCTTCATAACGTGCCGAACTTTTGTTCAGCTCTGAAGTGGTCACCGAGTTGGACAAGATGATTGTTGAAATTTCAATTTCTAATCAAAGCTAGTCTCTTCTATTCTTTTCTGTTCAATTCCATACCATTCTAAAAATGAGTTCTTTTTTCGTCAAGTGAACTTGCCACTAATTTCTATTTCATTTTGACTGACTACTTAGCTAAAGTATAATTACTTTATTTCATAAACCATGTAGAAGAGTTACTAACTCTTGTTAGTAACTGTGAAGAACTGATACTCTGTTACTAACTGTGAAGAAAATTACTAACACTCTTAAAAATTGGGTTATTTTCTCTAATTTTGACCTATTTTAATTTGAAGTAATATGAGTAAAATCCTCTTTTATGATATATCTTACATATAGCAAGAAAAATATATAAAGAAAAACTGTTAGTATGAAATGAAGTAAAGAAAATATCTTTAAAGAAAACTTACCACAGGAAACAAACTTTAATGTAGCTGAACATGTCTTAAATCTTCATTTAAAAAATATGTCCTAAAGAAATTAAAGGTAATTCAGATGCAAAAGATAAGATATTAAACAGCAGAAGGACAACTGACCAGAGCTAGGAGTTTGTTCCAATAACATTTCTCTTCCTGGATATACAAATCTTTAGGGCAGCAGCAAACAAGGAAAAACTGCTCCAATTACTGATTATGACATTTGCAAGGAGGAAAGAATAACATGAGGAGAGAAAGAAGGGAAAAAACCCAAGTTTTCTTTCTGTGCATTGCATGTGTGCCACAGTGGACACACACAATCCTCAGGAACTGTCTATGAATATGTAGTTCAAGCTATTTCTGTTGATTTGGAATGACCCTTGGCTGCCATGGATTCTGCTCTTCCTGGAACAGAAACAATTCTTATGTTAATGCACTTCCTTGAGTCAGGCTGATTTCAAAGATAGCTGATATTTACAAGGAAATTAAGAAGGACCATGACAAAAAGTTGTTGAACAATACCTGTTAAAGTGACATAAGGCTGGAATTTAATGTTCTCTTACCTGTATGAATGCATTTAAGTAACTATCTTGATTTTTGGCACACATTTCAAGATGCAGACTTCTGAGTCCAACACTTATTTATATTCTTGAATGACAATCTACATCTTGAAACAAAATTTACAATTTAAAACTTTCTTGAAATATATCTAGAGCTGTAAATTTTTAATATCAACCACTGATCTTATACTGACAGCTAGAAGAATAAACTTTGCAAAGCTAGACATACATAAGGTGTAATCTCCCCTCAGTGCTTCCTCTAGGAACCCTAGAATTTAATAAACTGAGAGGAAGAACCATCAATTTTTGATTAATCTCTGTCTACCTTTTAGAGCACATTCTTAATTTTTCTCCTTTAAATTATTCATAATAACATAAAGGATATGACCTAAGAGATGTGTGATACAAAAGTATGTGGTTGCAGGCTCTTCTAGCCTAAAACCTCCAAGTCTACGGCTCAGAAGAATTTTTTGAGTGATTAATTTGATCTGGATAATTCCAGGATGAGGAAGTTGGGCCTCTTCAGCCTTAAGAGGAGAAATCTTATGCAGAGCTTCCTTATCGGTACCTGACCAGAAGATACAGAGAAGATAGAGGCAGATCCTCTTCAGAGAAGGATAGAAAAGGATGGCACAGAAATAGGATGAGAGTCAAAAACATGAGCTGAACTATGGGAACATATGATTAAATATAAGGAATAAACATTTTTCTAGCACAAGATGAGACATTCATGGAAAAGTGTTTCAGAAAAAATATGGGAGAGGGACGGGCTAAAATAAATGAAGAATGCTTAAAATTTAGATAGAAAATTTTTACACACCTTACATTTCATAGTGACAGTGTAATCTGTTTTAAAAACCTCCTATTGTGCATAAGAGTGACTAGTCTGATTTAAAATTCCCTTAACATGCAGTTTGCCTCCTGACAACTGATGCATCTACAATGCTGGATAAAAATCTGGAAATGTAGCAGGCATGTAATCAGGTAATAACTTCTGGAGTCAGGCTGAGATAGGAGATAGCTGGGAATCAAACCCGTCGGAGCAGCAGGCACAGAGGTTTGTGCTGATAAGCTGCAGGCAGTAACGTGGTGCAAGGTGGAGGAGAGAGGACTGGCAGCCAAAGTCAGGCAGGTACTGAGTACAGAGAACAGATTTATTTGGTCAGAGACCCTGAAAGGATCCTGTTCAGGACACAATCACAGCCAACATTATCTCAGGCTCCCGGGAATAGCAGTAAATATGTAAACTACCCAAAGAATGCATGTAACTTTACTAGGCAATTGCTGTTTTATCTAGTGGATGGCTGTTGTATAAATGTATAGCACATTTTCTGAATTTAAAGGTGTTTTATATTATTTTATGTTCCATCTATTTTCCTTCTCCTCCTCCTTCAAAGAGACTTTTGTTTACTTTAACTCAAAAACATGTTCAGATTTATTTTGATTTTAAGTTTTTAGACCCAAAGGTGCCTGAGGCTATATTGAAGTTAGTTTTATGAAACTTCAGTAATATTTGGAAGGAAAGGTTTCCTCGGGGTACTACCAATATTCCCCTTATAACAGGGAAAAAAGAAAGGAGAAATGCTGCAGAAATTTATGAAATAATAGAAAATTGCTCAGGACTTTACCAAGTACAAGTTGACTTTTCTCCTAGGATAACAACAAATATGAATTTATTGAGACACTTCGTTTTATATGCAATGATAGCACAGGCTAACACGAAGACATAAAGTAGTTTAATCATTTAGTAGGAGAATGCTGTGTACTGTGAAAGGGAAATGTTTGAGAGGAAAATGTATTAGTTGGGCATAATCAGTATATTTAAATAATAGAGAGTTTAGACTAGATATTTCCAGCCCTGTAGTAGTGATTTCATAGACCAGTTGGAAGGTCTTTTGAGACAAGTGTCTGAAACAGCTGTTAGATATTTCTTCCACCAACAGAAAACACAACCATTTACAATGTATTTATGCTTGTTTGCATGTGTTTATTGCCTAATTCATATCCATGACATTTCTGAATGAAGGGACTATTACTTATCCTTCTTTTAAAATTATAATTACAGTAATTAAAATCTCAAACAAGTTTTGCATTTTGCTTTTACTGGATGAAAGATAATAAGGTTTGGTTCCCTCAAAAAAAATCTATAAAACTGTACTGCCCTTACATTTTTTAAAGTTACCTTAAGGGCAGAAAAATCCTTCATTTGTATTTTTTTAACAATAATATCACTTTTCATTGTGTTTCTTGTTGTTTGCTGTGTCTGAATTACATTTTAAACAGAATTCTCTGTCGCATATTGAATGCTGGTATTGCTTCATAATAAGTGTTCTTCCATTTATAACATTTTTAAAACACAAATACAGACCTATTATTTTGTCAGTTTACTCCTGTTAACTTCTGTCTTTGCTTGAGTTATCAGTAGTTTATGGATAGGCACAGAAAAGCTATTAAAAATTACTGCCCTACCTATATACACACAGAGAGAATATATGTTTGCATATAAAATACTGAAGAAAAAGACATTCAAAGTGTCTAACACTCTCATGCTCTGGCAATGGAGTCATAGACACCTAATACTTCAAACCTTACAACACATTAAACCAGGAAAGTACAGTCCCATCTTTACAAACAGCAGAACCAAGACGTGTGAAAGGCGAATGTCTTCTGAAGCTCTAGCTGAGACCCTGTGTGGTGATACAGGCAAGGACTGCAGCTCATGTTATCAGTTCCTTTTTCATTAGAAAAGCCTTTTACTCTTTTTTAATGAAGGAGAATATTTGTAGCTCTTTTCTCCCTCCACAATAAACTGTATGTTTCTGAGACAAGAACCAACATTCTGGCTCTCTTGTGTTTTAGGTTTGTGCCAGAAGTGCCGGTGGAATCAACATCTCCTATTAAGAGACCAATACTCTGAAAAGTTGAGCCTGTCAAAATAGATGGAAAAAGAACCTTTTGCTGTGTGTTCAAGTAACAGATGCAGCATACAGAAGTACTGCTCAAGGACAGCCCCAGTAATTTTTACATTGAAATTAAGTTTTATAGTGAACAAGCAGACTTCTGAAAAGTAATATTTTTAGATTGGGCAGAAAAAAATCATTAAGATCTATAAATATTAGAGACCTTATTGATATGACAAGAAGTTTCTTTGTGCTGAATAATAAGAGGAGTAAGGAGGAGAAAAAGATTAATGAATATACTGAACTGCAGTTGCCATGGGAACCAGCAATGCCTTTTACCTATGATTAGATTCTGAGATAAATCAGGTCTATGTTTGTATCTGTATGCTGGTGGGAGGGAGGTTATTTAACTTGAAGAAATAAATTCATGAGAGAGGGACAAGAAAATGCACTCTTCCCTATTCCATTTACATCCTGGATTGTCCACCCTCAAAACTGTGCCAGCGATTTGCTATTTCAGTGGAATAGCTATGGGTTGGGAAAATCAGCAGCTGCTCTTCTCCAAGGTCAGATGACTCAGCAGAGCAAAATCTCCTTGCAAATAAACTAGGTTTAAAGAATGAACTCTATTTAAAAAAAATGATTCTACAGGTTGCTTACTGAGTTTAATGTACACCTGGCCTCAAATGCCTTCAAATCTATGGCTATTATATGTATTGATATACTCTGAATTTGCCTTAGATCTTGTAATACATATTTTGTTGATAATCTGAATCTCAATGAAAAGTTAGAAAAGTACATTTTCCAGTACACTCCTTTGGCACACAGTCTCAAAAGCATATAAAAATTCTGCTAACTCTTTATCTGATTATCTCTACTAAGCAAGGGGAAAAGATACTTTGAAAGTAATGTCACTTTCCAGGAGAGAACTTCTTCAAGTTTTTCATCAAATATAAGATATTCAAATTCAAGATCACAGTGCCTTTGTACGCGTTAAAAACAATCAATAAATCCTCCTTCTTCTATCAGTATGCCAATGACAGATGATTCGATAGTGAGTCAATTTTATCATCCAGGTTTTGCTTTTTATCTTATTATTATTTCAAAGAGAGTTTCATTAAATGTAATGTCACTCTAATACCCGCACTTGTAGGTCATGGAGAATTTCCAGTAGAGTTTTAATTTATTACACCATTTTCTTTTCTTCAAATTCTGGCACAGGAAAATTGTAGTAATTAACTTGAATCTAGTAGTACTTTCATGGTATGAAATGGACTGCAATAATAATAAAATCAGAATTTGAAATGAAAAGCAAAGCACAAAGACCTATAGAGCAGATCCTGGTCTAAATGTTGCTTTTTGTACACTATTACCTTCATATGAAGAAAAAAGCTGTTGTGAGGAAGAGAGCATGTGAGGAAACAGAAAGGGTATTGAATGCCAGAGTAATCTGAAAATTATTTTCTTTTTTTTTTCTGCCTCTGAGACATTCAGTTTTTCCTCTCTACCTAGATAATATTCCTTTATGGGACACAGGAAGATGTCAGCTACAGACATTCACAACCACATTTTTATTGTTTGCTCCCCAGATTTTGCTCCTTAGATATTTTCCGGTGTGACAGACTTCACTGTGGAAAGTATTAGGTTGTGCCTGACCAGTTTGAGATACAACAATTCTGTATAATGTAGGATAAAATGAAGAAATAGTAAATTGCACCATGGGCTGTACACACAGTGCTTCAAAAGTTGCTTTCACAAAGAAAATGGAAAAACTGCTGAGATTATTTTTCTGGTGGTGTTATATTATGCAAATGTAGGAAATAAGTAATGTGCATGTAATTACATTGTTATTCTTTAGCCTATGTCTCTCTAACAGAAATCAACCAGTGCTATAAACATATGGACTTGCTTAGTTAATTTGATTAATTTTTTAAGGATGTAGGCCATTGTTTACATCACATGGTTTGGGAAAAACAGAAATTTCTATATTTAACATTCTATAAATCATTCATTAAAATCTCTTCCTGTAAGATTAGTCAATTCAGATAAAGAAATTAGAGAAGATTCATTATTTTACTTCAGGATTTGTAACTGAGTTAGCTTCTAAAGCAATTTATCTTGCATTCAGAACTTTTTTTTAAAGGTTAACTTAATAAAAACATGCAATCAGCATTTGTTCTAGGGGAATCAAACAGAATTTTTAATACTTTGCTTTATTAATGGTCTGTAAGCATTCAAATGGCCATGTTATTGACATAATCTCACATATTATTTTCTGTGCGTAAAGAATGTAACCTAGAGCAGAAATCAGAAAGGAGGAATATCAAAACTATCCTTTGTATTTATCTTAGCTATCTCATGACATCAACAAAATAAATCTCTGTTATTCATGTTCCACATAACAGAATGAGACACATACAGGCTTCCATAATCCATTCTGTACTGTTTTTACACTGTAAAAAATATCTTGTCTAATGCTTTATTACAGGCTATTAAAAATCAAAATACAGCATCTGAAATTACAGCATTGTTTTAGAAATGCAAAAACAAAGACATAAGATTGTCTCAGTCATCAATCCTAAAATAATTTTAGATAAATAACCTGTTTGTCCATCTCCAAAATTCAACCAAGTACTAAAATCAAATAAAACTTGGTATATAAGTACATCACTACAGATCTGCTTGCTCCTTTTGTAATTATTTTTGAATAAAGAGGTAATATTTTCAAGCTTTAGGTGGCCTGGTGATGGCAATATCCTAGAGCATCATCTAGAAATGTTTGCATGCATATTAATGTTGAAACACCATATTGCAGCTTAATACAGCAAAAGAAACTTACCAACATATACATAAATAGCCTAATAAAATTCTGATTGATGTATTAATCTACTTCATTACATCTAAAAAATCTGTTTTAAGAAACCTGAAGGTTGATAGTCTAGTCTCATTCAACAATTAGAATCAGAGCCAGAAGCCAGGAAGGTCTTTAGAAAAAAGTTGCTCTAGTGCCCATCAGATGCAGGATGGTAGAAGAGAGATTTCTAGTGACTGTTATTACTTCAAATTTTTAAAATAAAACTGAGTCACTCATGTGGCTTTCACATTAAAGGATGACATAACAAGGAGAGCTAAGTACCTGTATGTAACGGAAATAAATTATTTTTTAAATGCCTATTGTAAGAGATTTTTAAATCCTTTTTTCAATACCATGAATGGATTTTTTAGTATAATTCTGTGCTATATTTTAGTCCTCTGATTTTCTAGCACTACACAAACTGCTTTCCCCACCTTTTTTTACTTAAATTTTTAGCTTAAAAGTGCTTAATGCTTTTAAAGACTAAAAAAAATTATTGTCACAAAGTGAGTTTTCATAGCCGAATAATAAAAACGTTTTTAAAAAGAGGAAAAAATAGGTTTGTCCTCTTCTATATATTTAAAGAGAGCATCATTCAGGTGGCTACTTCTACTTCCAGATATTTCACTGATCATTGCCATAAGCTTTAATGACAACCCTGCCTTGCATTGTTGCTTCTCCCTCTAGACAACAACACCCCAAAGATGAGGGAAATTAAATTATTATGTGTTATGATTTTAGTCTACTTAATACCTTTACACTTTTTCCTCCCTCCTTCCTACAGACAAGGGGAACTCTGAACCCTGAAATGAAGGCTGCACTGACAAGATTTGTTTTTTAATATGTAATATATAATCTAATACTCTGATGAAATATTATAATGGTAAGATCGATTGTGGCTGTAAGAAATGTTCTCATATTTGTATTTTTTTTAAAGACAGTTGTTTTCATTTACATGTTTAGGTTTTGCATGGGATAGAGTTAATTTTTTTTTAATAATATCTGCTGTGGGGCTGTGTTTGGGGTTAGTGCTGGAAACAGTGTTGATAACACAGAGGTGTTGCTGCTACCAGTGTTTGTGATGAGCCCTCTGGCAGTCCTGGCAGTCATGGTCACCTCTCAAGCAGCTCTTTCAATGCTCTGCATGGTCCTCACAGCACCACCTGTCCCACCCACTGACTGTAAGGCAGATTTTCTCAAGTGGTTTCTAGCTCAGACTCCTGAGGTGAATAGAGGACCAAAACCTTGACAATTTATAACTCATGAGCTATTAAGGGTATGTGCAGTATTCAAAAGCCACCAAGGAGATAATGATGTTTGGCCTTAACTTGCCAAACAGAAAAAGCAGGCACACTTTCATGCTTGGATTCATCTTACATTTTAATTTTGCTTCATATTTTCAAACAGCCAAGGACAGTAGGAAAGCAGTAAAAACTTAGTTAATATATATAGTTCTCTTAAAGATCTCTTCCATTTATGATAACACACCAAATAAAACAAAAGCTTTTAAAATGCTAAAATAAGTCAATCCACTGCAGATTTCAGCAATTCTGCCACTCCCCTGGATCTTTCTTCCCGTTGAAAGATTAGGGAGAAGAGGAAAAGCATAGATATATTGGTTGGCTAGTCTTTCCAACCTTTATCAAGATCTTCACTCTGCAAGCAAATTTCAGATTTATGAAGTTATGCTCCTTCAGAAACTACAGGAACTGCTATTTTATATTTGCCTACTTGCAGGGAACTGTACAGAAAATTTATACTTTGAGTGCATGAACATTGAGGATACATAAAAATGATTAAGCATTCTTTTTGCCTTGTATTTGTGTTTTAATTGAGAATCAAAGCCAAGCTGGGAAAACATATCATTGTTTATACAACCACTCAGCTTGACAGGGCAGATGGAAAATTGGGCTAAAAATAGAAAGCGCTGGAAAGCAGTTCTTGCTGGGTGAATTTCAAATACAGAGGTAAGTTAGAGGTGTATGCACCAAGCATAGCACATAGAAAACCACCAGTTAACAAATACACAGCTTGAGCAGGAAAATTTAATGGCAACCTTTAAACAAGTAGAAGTGATAAAAAGGAATGACAGTCTGCAATGCTTGATTTCTTGCTGATTAAATCCTCAAGATACACTAATAAGATGTAGTTTACATTAATCATCTCTTAATACCTCAATTTTTTTTCCTAAGCAGCACAGTAAAAAAAATAAAAGCAAAGAAAACCACCCAAAAAAAGAACAACAAAGAAAAGGGGAGAGGATACATACTAAATACTTGGAATACTAAAAATATCCTCTTTTGGAGTTTTTGCTGCACACATATGCCTAGTGAAGTGTTCCTTCCTTTGTCCAATTAATGAGGTTTCCTAGAGATTTTTATGTAGAAAAACTGTCTGTAGTCACTCAATATGTTTCTCTGCAGCAGAAGAAATATCCCCTCCTGTCTAGTTTTTTCCAAGAAATTCACTATGAAATAATATGAATTGATATAATCAAAGCCTGGAGATAAGGAACATGTGGCTTAATTTAGCCTGAAGCAAACTGTGAAGGGAAGCATTTCACAGACAGCAGGTATTTTTCAAGGAGCATCTACCCCACACCTCAACTCGCCATATGCCACAAATTACTTCCCTACACCCTTTAACACAGATAAAACACAGATAACCAAAGCCACATCTCCAGCATTTCCAAGGAAGGTAAGGGTCATCCTAATGCCTTAGATTTCTGAAGAATCAGAGAACATCACTATCTAATTGCAAAGTTTCTGTCATTTTGACTGTAAAACAAAGTGACAGTCTGTCAAAAGAGAGAGATAGATTACAGAGAATGGAAACTCTTTGTATTTTATAGATATCACATGTAGAGGGCCATGCAGAGGAATGCACATTTGCACACATCCTTGCACAAAATCTCTCACATCCCATGGAGTTGCTCTTTCTAGCTTTAACTTCAAATAAGCACTCCCAATTACTAAAATTACATTGACTGATCTATCAGGCTGCCTGAAGGGTTTTACCCCCACCCTCATTTCAATGTGTAGTTGAATGGATATTAAATGAGATTGGTAAAAGGCAGCCTAAAGAACATAATAAAGAAACTCCTGAAAGAGATGTTAGCTCATTGAAGGAAGAGTCTGATTGTAGGCAGCCAGAGCTTCTCACAGCAGCTGTTTGGTAGCAGGTGATAGGTGATGTACTGAAAAAGAAGGATCCAATTATTGACAAATAGAACAGAAAGCTGCAGGGTTTTTTTTCTTGATTTACTGACAAGGTATTGAATACATAAAATAAAGCAGCAGTTCTTCATTATCACCAGTAATTTTTGTATTTTTATAGTACATACATAACAAAACAAAAATTATTTTTATGATTCACTTAAAAATTCCCTTTTACCTCAGTTAGCTTTGGTTTACTTCCTGTCTGTCAGACAATTGCTCAAAAAGGCCACCTCTGGCTGTCGAGTCACAAGTTCCCACCCATCTGGTCCTGTATGTGAAGATACAGGAATGCTCAAAATAGAACAGAATAAAATTTGAAAGTAGAAGGAGTGTCTTGCTACTAAAAGTACTAAATATTTGTATTCATAAAATGAAAGAAAAAAAAAATTAGGTTTGCCAACAGGTGAAGAGGGCATTGAACTAAGATTGCTGGGGAATGGGAAACTCAATCCCTCCTGTCGGGTTTTTTGGTTTTGTTTCTTCTCTTTCTGATCCCGACACGTGTGGGAACCCAACCCCCTGGGCCCTTTGGACGGGGTTCCCCTGCTGAGTTCTTTTCTTCAGGGGTGAAGAACGAGCCAAGACTTTCTCTTTCTTTTTTGATCTTCAAGGTCTTGTTTATTCTTAAGTTCAGCACGCTGTCTGCACATAGACTTAGCATGCTGGAAGCAAGGCAAAAAATGGACGAAGAGGGGCAAAATGTCCCCAAACCAAGGTCTTTTATAGCTGTTCTACCCAATTATGTTCCAACACATACTTTGTTTTTGCTTTTCTACCAATAACTCCTACTAATCTATACACGTAGCTTCCACAGTACTACTCACACTAACCAATAATATTCTACCCCAAGTGCTACAGAAAATGGAGCTGAAAAGGGACAAGAAGGAAGAAGGGGCAACACCCAAAATCCACCATCTTGTGTCCTATTCACTCTCACATTAAAATCCTAAAGTCCCAAATTCTTCACTCTATGATACACTACTACTACTACTACTACTACTACTACCTGTGTGCTCTAACTCATTCCAAAGTTTTGGCGATTTTTTCCCAGGGACAAAGGTTAAAAGCAGTGTTCTGCTGAGGGTCAGAATTTCCTAAAACAGGCAGAGAGGCATTCTCTGTGCCCTGGATCCCAACTCCTCCCACGCAACAGATGCCCAGGCCCTCCCTAGAAAGGGATCACAGGTCAGCAGCAGAGCACTGGAAGAACATTACAAAGGAACTGTGGTCACTCCAGCCAGCAAGTCAGCTCCATCAGGGCCCAACTTAAATATGAATATACATAGGATGGGGAATAAACAGGAGGAGTAGGAGGAGATTCTTCCCTGTGAGGGTGGTGGGGCCAGCCTACCCAAAGCAGCTGTGGATGCCCCATCCCTGGAAGTGTCCAAGGCCAGGCTGGATGGGCTCTGAGCAACCTGGTCCAGTTGAAGGTGTTGGTATGAGATGATTTTTAAGGTTCCTTTCAACCCAAACCATTCTATGGTACTATGACTAAAGTAAATAACACATGTACTACAAGATATATTACAGTTTCATAAGACCTAAGTTACACAGTCAGTTCTTTTCACTTTCTTGCCTACCTTTGCTCTGTTGACTTTTCAGAGAGAAATGAACATTCAAGCATTATAACCAAAGCAGACAAGCATATCATTACTGCCACATCAGCTCAATATGTGAATAGAATTATTTTGTCTGGGTAATTTTGATAATAATAGTTATTAAAATAGTCCAGAAATACAGCAAATCTCCCCAGTTAAGCAGGTACACAGGCTAAAACAATTATGATGTTTCAAATCTATTTAAGGGTGGACTACAATTTTTTTGACTAAATGGACTGGAAATAATTTTCCTATCCATACATGTGAGAAGAATCTGATAAAAACTGTATTTAGCAAAAAAAAAATTCTAAACTTGACAATCATTAAAATTTGAAAAGCTAAGAGGGCACATTAAATGCAAAAAGTAAAAATATGTAAAACAAATATTATAGAAACGTTCAGATTACAAAAAGGAAAACAAATCAAGCACACTTATAAGGTAAACTGTGTTGGTAGTAGTATTTCACTAAGTAAGATAAAATCTGTTAAACCAGTAACAAGAAAGAACAGTGTTCCTTCATTGAAATAATATTAGAAAACACTGAAGGAATTCAATTAATGTATATCATGTATAAGTGCAATTTAAGATTTTATTTTGTCTCTTAATTCTTAAAATTAAAAAATTAAAATTTCTCTTTAAATTCACTTTCTAAGTGTTATTTTTGTTATTCTTACCATGTAGGTAATAATGTTATGTTGATAAACTTTGAACGTAGCAATGAATTATACTTTTTGTCCTGAAAAATTGTCCATTATTGCAGGTATTTTAAATATGAGTCAGTTTACTGTCATTGAACCAGGCATCATTACTGCTTCTCTGTTTCTTATAATAATAAAATTAGCATTTTATAAGCAGTCCACATAATGTGGTGTTTGCACATTCCATAATGTAGGGGGGAGAGGCAGCATTCCAGAGGTGAAATGGGATGGGGATGAGGAATGATTGTCTTTGCACATCTGCCAGAGCAGGCTCCTCTTCCCAAAAATGCTTTGAGGAAAAAAACCCAAACCATGACATTTCTGCTGATAAAACAGCTAAGATTGAAAGAGGTTGCAGATAATAGAAAGAGCAAGGATGCTTTCATTACAAATTCTACATTTCACCAAAAAAAAAAAAAAAAGGTTATAATAATGGAAAAAGGAATGCAGACTGACAAAAACCTGTAAATAGACATTTTCCATGCTCAATCCAGAGCCCATTTGAGAATTTAAAAGTCTGCCAAAAAAAAAAGGTACATAAGAAAATAAATATGGTGTGTTTCTAAATAGTAATTTTTTGCATAAAAATACAAACTTCATTTCCAAAACTTTGGGACAAACTTGACAAAAAGGGAATTTCAGAAAGGAAAATGAAATGTGAAACATTTGATTTTTTTGCATTTTAAAGGTGAGTTGTTCTGATTTTCTTTCTTAGGTAGCTAAAAAACAGTATTTGCAGGAGAAAAAAAAAAAGAAAATTTTTGCATTTCAAAAGCACAGGACTTTTCACAGGAAATTGCATGGTTTTTTGTCTGGGCTACATAATTTTTAGTTTTGTATGATCAAAAAACCAATTATTCTTCTCAATAAGTCCCTGACAAAATACTATGCATAATTCATAATTAATAGTCTAGAAGCATTGGTAACCATTGGAAGAAAATGTCAGAAGAACAACTTTCTAAACAATTAATTAAAAAATCCATGCAGAAGATCAGAGTATAACAAAGATATGATAGAGAATTACACTGAAATTTACATCCATATGTTTCCTCTGCCCCCTCTCTGCCATCCTACAGTGAGCCAAAAATTTACTGCAACATTTTGGCAAGAAATTCTGGGGTATTTTGAGTTCTGGGGTATTTTAAATGTCTAACAGAAGATATTTGTTTTTCTGATGCAGAGGACAAACTCCTGGGAAGGGGAGAGGTAAAAGGCAGCAGAAACAGCTCCATCTGTGAGCAAAGGGTCCTGCAGTGGTGGCTTAGGGGTGCAGAAAGATGGTGACCACTGCCCAGGCACAAAAAAAATACTTCTGGACTTCCTGTCACAGGAAAAAATGATATTGGGAACCTTTGGTCCCAGTTCCATCCTTTCCCAACAAAACATTGCTCAAAGTAGCCAAAAAATATGTGAGAGACAGAGAGTGCAGAAGGTTTGTTTACTGCTCCCCAATAATGACTCTAACTAACTTTTTCCTTAATTTCTAAGGTAGAATTTGCATTTCAATAACTTTTATCTTCTTTCTCTAACAGTATTTTCCATCCATAGTAACAAGAATTTTAATGTTAAAATCCATTTTGAATGTACATTGCACATTAAGGGTGCCAGAGACTTTATTCAGGACTCTAATAACAAAAGTCAGTGTTTGTAAGTAGTTTGAAATGTTGTGAAGATTGTCTTTAAATTCATAGAAAGCATTTCTTTATTTTTAAGCTTCATCTTATAATTTCTATGACTTTCCAAATGAGATTCTAGATACTTCAGACTCAGAATTCAAGCCTGCCTTTTTTACCTTCATTACCTGATATAACTAAAATGCAAAACAGAAAAAAATATAAAAGGAATGTTTCAGAGGTTTTCAAAGGGTTTCACTGAAAAAAGAAAGTGCTTATAATTGTTTCATCTCCTAACACACGCTGACAGTTTCAGTATTTATCTTTCAATCTCTGACTCACTGCACGGTGAATAAAAGCTATAAACAAGAATCATCTTGACACCTGTATTTTTAAATGCTTTTTATGATGTAGAACCCTCCACTACAAGCATTGTATAATATCTGTTTGAGAGTTTCCACAGCCTCTTCCCTACTTTAATCCATCCTTTAGCTGTGACAATAAAACCCCTGGTGTCAAGGGTCCACTGGTTTCTACCACCTTTCTAGGTACAGTTCAAGACACTCATTTTACAGTTCAACTATCTCTTTCTGTGGACTATTGCTAAGTCTAAAGCTTCATTTCTTCTGTAGTAGTAAAGATGTACTGAAATACATAACCCAAGGTGCACTTTATTTCAACAAGAAGAAGCCAACAAAATACTGGAAATCTTTAGTAAGGCATCCTCAGGGCATAATAAACTTTCTTCTTTGATCTTAATATATGGACATTTTGACTAGTAAAGTATCCATGAAAGTGGATAAGTACTTTCTCTCACAGACTTTTGAACGAGACCATTTAAGAAAACATTGAAAATCTAAACTTACTGCATATCTTTGTGTCCTGCTGTTTAAATGGTAAAAAGAAAACTGTATTTCTGAGTCAAAAAGAGAAAAAATGAAAGCAGAAGTCACATAGATCCTCCTAAGAATACTATACTCAGAAGACAGAGCATAAATTTCTCCCTTTTTCTTTGCAGCAAAACCACAGAAAATGCAACAAAATAGAACGTGTGTGTAGAGATGGTAAAAAACTTGTAGTGAAAGCTAAGAGAAGGAGTATAATATGGGCAATTCAAATTATGAAACAATGCATGAATCTGGATTTAACCACCTGAATAAGCCACAAAGTAGAAAATACCTGTTAAAGCACCTTCTAAAATGAGGACAGCTAAGTGACATTATCAGAGTGTGGCATTTCAGTTTACACCATTGAAAATTTTGTCTCCTGCAAATGTTTCTGTTCTCCAGATTTAAACTCCACCTTCTGAGGGTAATTTTTTCTCCTTTTATCTCTACTGTAAAGGACAGGAGCTGAAAAGGAAAAGATGCAATTAAGATTTAGTGCTTATAAAAGATGACACAGAGCATTCTGGAATAAGCAGAAAGAACAAAGGAAACAGATTCAGGGAAGTTGAAAGGGTGGAGAAGGTGAGTTTGGTGACAGAGTCATAATGTGAGTGGAACAACAAAACTGTATAAGAAAGGGAAGAAGGGGGGAAGGAGAATGCAGAGGGAATTGAAATGAAGACTTCTGAGGTGAGCAGAAGGTAGAATCTCTGAATGAGAAGTAAGGAGATGCTTTGTTTAAACAGGAGACATGAGGCAGAGAAAACTGTAGAATCAAAACTATCAACAAAGGAAAGAGAGAATGAGTGGGGTAGGGAGACTGCAGGGGGCGGGGGGGAAATGAGGGAATCAAGATTTACAGAGGCAGAAAAATATTGTAACAAAAACAAGCAAGCAAAAAATGGGCAAGACAGAAATCTATTCATTTTCATACCCACCTTACTGAACTGAATGCATGTTACTCCAGACAGAACTGACTGCCATTATCATTAACTCAGAGACTATTGGCTCTATGAAAATTTGAAGGGTCTGTTGTCTTTCAGCTGCAGACAGGAGACCTTGCAGGCTGGAATTAGGCAAAGCAGCCTACCTGCAACTTTCAGAGCTGCAACGAGACAGAGCCCAAAGGACCTTGGGGCAAAGTTTATGGTTTATTTGTATTGCCTTTGATGTGTCTTTTCAGGAAAATAGTAGCCTGCTCATTGGCCACTTCTAACAGGTTTATTTCTACAAAACAAATATATTGACCTTATTGACCACAGCAGACAGGTAGCTCAAGACAGAGGGGGTAAAATGGGAAATTTCTTTTTTTGTGTGTGTACTCCACCCTAACACCTCTTCAAGTGTCTGCTCAGCTCTGATTTAATAGAAGAAATATGTCCTGACAAAACAAGTCAGACATGGATGGTTACTTTGGGGGCTGTTTACACAAAAGTTCTGGCCCATATCTGCCCTGCCCTAAGATGTTAAGTGCAAACAGGGAAAAAAAAAAAAAAAAAAACAGAAAAGCACAACTGAACTGGTAATTGGTTCCTACCCTCCACAAATAAATTTGTGGTGATGAAGGTGAACCAGGAGGTAAACAGTACCTAGTTAATAAAAACGAATTGGCTTTGGAAATGGAACAAATTTCAGCCATCTAAGCTGAGAACAATAGTGATGTGACAGCATTTTGCAGGGGGGGAATATCCATTTCCAGGGCTTGCCATGGTGGAGAGCCTGAGCCTTTGGAGAGATGTTAATGTGTGGAAGCTTTGGGCAGACCAAAGGACAACAGTGAATGCCCCCTTTCCTTGAGTCTGTGGCATAAATGACAACTGGAACAGAGGATCCCATTCCTGTCAGTATATGCTAAATACAGGACATGCAAGCATGTTGCAAGATAGAATTTGTTGTTTACCTGATGTCCCCATCCCCCTTCACAGATACATTAAAAATGTTAAATTTCTGAGTGGTATGTCTCTGTCCTTATGGTTAGCTCGCTCTAAGTTCCCCCTCTCATATCTATATTTGTATAAAATGATCAGAGAACAGGTGATAAACGACAGAGAATGTCTTCATATTGACAATTTTAAAACTCTCTAGAATACAGCAGATTGCTGTATTTATATATATGCTTGTAATAAAATCCATTTTACCACAGCAGTGTGCAGAAGCCTTTTCCATCACATCAAGGAATGTGTTGTTTGCTGCACCAAGTTTAGTATTTGATACTGACCTCAACCAGTTTGATGTCAAGCCTCTTTGATCCAAGCAACTCCTGTTTACAGAAGTGCCCAGAAGAAACAAAATATGCTTCAAAAGTAATTTGAGACTAATTTAAAAAAAAAAAAAGTAAAATAAAAAAGATTATAAAGGGCAAGTTTGGTCTGAAAGGTAATTATTCACCAAGGTCTCTGAGAGTGAAACAAGTTTCATCTACATTAATAGCCTGCATGCAGCAGTGGGCAAAGGGTACAGGGAGAGATTTTACTGCTATTATTTGTTAATGCATAAAGTATGAAATTTGACTTCAGAGAAATTTAGGATGTCTCATTTCCAGTGACTGCTATAAAAACCTTGAAAAAGCTGACAGAATATTAATGATAACCCTTGATTATAATCTTTCAAGAAGATGTAGTGTGACCACAACTGGCAAATGTGTCTCAGAGGGGGTTCGTTTTAGCTTCAAGCTAAGAAAGAGTGAACAAAACACTTCAATAATTATATCCTCCAAATACCTTTACTGCAATCTCCCAGTGTTCTCTTTTGTATCATCACATCCATCTGGCAATAAAAAAAAAAAGCCAGGTGATAGAGGAAATAGCTGGCATGCAGTTACCTTGAATAATATACCATGTTAAATAGGATAAACAAGAAGAAGAAAATGATAAAATTAGCAAGAAAACACCACAGAGGCTTAAGAGAGTATGATTTTTTTTTCCCTAGAAAGACTTGAAGAATTAAGGGGAAAAAATAAACCAGAAAAACATTTTGAAACAATTCTGGGGAGACCCCATTGAAACTTTTCAGTACTTGAAATGGGGCTTATAAAACAGAGGGGCTTTTTACATAGGCAGATAGTGACTTGACAAGAAGAAACGATTTTAACTGGAAAGAGAAAAAAACAGGTTTATGTTACATGCTAGAAAGAAATTATTTTCCTGTGAGGGTGGTGAGGCCCAGCACAGGTTGCCCAGAGAAGCTGTAGATGGTCCGTCCCTGGAAGTGTTCAAGGCCAGGTTGGATGAGGCTCTGAGCAACCTGGTCTAGTGAAGGTGTCTCTGCCCATGGCAGGAAAGTTGGAATGAGATGGTCTTTAAGGCCCCTTCCTACCCAAACAATTCTATGCTTCTATGAACTTGAAAAATACTCTAAAAATATGTTATCATACAATAACTAGCTTGCACTGGGCAAAGGTCTTTGTACTTGTTTAAATGTACATTTTTTCATGAGGATTATTTACTTCTCTCCAAAGCCTTAATTTATTTTTCTGATTGTTTTCTTTTTCCTTAAAAAACACCTAAACACCCCCCCCCCAAAAAAAACCCAAAAAACACCAAAACCCAAAACAGGAAAAATCAGGACCAGATTTCACCTCTGAAAGAAATAATGTTGACTTCAATAAATGTTTGTCAGATTAATGTGTCACAAAAAATGAAAACTTATATTTTTTGTCATACCATCAAATGCTATAAAAATGGGGGATTTGAAAAGTAATACTGTATTATTTATGTATCTTTGGCTACTCATTAGTTATTGTTTTGACCGTTCTATCTTCTCTGCTTGTTGCTGTCACAAAAATTTTCCCTGCCAATAATTTTTTTCCTGTTTTTAATATCAGTGTTTCTGCACTGATAGATTCGTGCTGATGATAAATCATTTTAGTAAGATATTTGGCTGAAAATAAAAAAATTTACACAGATGAAAATACACTGAACACATAGCATTCAGCTTCAGAAAAGGTTTGAAAACTAACAATTTTTGAACTAAGGAAGGGATCATGTAAAAAGCAGTTCCACCACTGTTAAGGGAGCTCAGATGTTGTAAAGAGGATCTTGGCACAGCTCATCAGGGTGAGTACAGACCTGTGCCAGTGGGTTACTTGTGAGCCAGTCCCAAGCCCCAGAAGTGCACTAGAGAGGCAAAGTGGTGACTTGTTCCCTCCCATATAAAGCTGATGTAGCCATGGTGAGCAGCAGTGGGAACAGCCTGCTCTTAGCTCAGATGGAATTTGTGCCCACTGACATCAGCCTGGAGGTCTCTGTGCTCTGTTCTGTTGCTGTTGGATTAGGGAATGGCTGAATAAGGCAACATTGACTCCAAGGTCTCAGAAGGCAAAAGAGCAAGTTTCATTAAGCATCACACACTTTTGTAGACGGATCATTTAGCCCAGACTTGATTGGTCCTTAATCAACACCCCTCACATCATTGGTTAATTAGGACAACACCTTCTTGCAAACACCTTACAATAAACACGTTCAGCACGTTCAACATGTTCAAACAGCAGCTGCAGAGATGAAGAATTGTTTTCATTCTTTCTCTGAGCTTTCTCACACTTTCCCCAGGACAATGCCTGGGAAAAGTTATCTGTTTTTCTCTTCTGACCAGACTGTCAGCATCCACACTGTTCAGTGCAGAGAGAGCCATTCTGTCGGGAAGAACCTGGCATTCTTTGTGGGTGACAGCTTGACAGTGAGCCAGCAGTGTGTCCTTGTGTCCAGGAGGGCCAATGGGATTCTGGAGTGGATCAGGAAGAGTGTGGTCAACAGGTCAAGGGAGGTGATTCTCCTTCTCAACCCTAGAGAGGCTACATCTGGTGTCATGCATCCAGTTCTGGGCTCCTCAATACTAGAAAGGCAAAGAGTTACTGGAAAGGGTCCAGCAGAGGCTCCAAAGGTGATGAGGAGTCTGGTGTCACCCTGATTTTTGAGCCTTCTGATATTTTCATTTTTGTGATAAAATTTCTCACGCTGTTTCATGTAAACACGCCGACTGTTAAGTCTTTTTGCTTTTCATTCCTTTCTCCTGGGAGAAGAAAGATTTAATAGACCTTTTCATTGACCAGTGTGGCTGGAGAGGTGGTAACCTCATTCTCCAACCCACAGTCGTTTCCAAAACTCTATATAATACAAAAATCAAAACAAAGCTCTCTCTTCTTCACCTTTTTCGGAGCTGGAGTTTGCTGTGTCTCTGTGATTCATGTCACAGTCTATTGTACCACTCTGGAGCATCTCTCTTGTGAGCAGAGACTGCTAGAGCTGGGCCTGTTCAGTCCGGAGAAGAGAAGAGTGAGAGGGGAGGTCAGCAGTGCATACAAAGATCTCCAAGGTGGGGGCCAAGAGGTTGGTGCCAGACTCCTTTCAGTGGTGACCAGCAAATGGATGAGGAGCAGTGGCCTTAAACTAAAACACAAGAAGTTTCACCTCAACATGAGAAAGAACTTCTTTATATTAAGGGTGGTAGAGAACTGGGAGAGCTTCCCAGGGAGGTCCTGAATTCCCCCCTCTGGAGACATTCCAAGTCCACCTGAACATATTCCTGTTACTCTGCTCTAGCTGACCCTGCCTTGGCAGGGAAGTTGGACTTCATGATCTTCAGTTTGCAACCAAACCTTTCTATGATTCTGGGATTCCAGGGAATGGAGATGTTCTTGGTCCCTTTTTCAGCAGAAGCATTATCTGGGATATTTCATGCTTTATGCATGCAGGTGCTTAAGTTTCCACAGGAGCCAAACCATTCAACTTCCTGACTGAGTAGGTGTAGGCCAGAATATTCACTGAAGAATCCTTTTAATTTTCAGCAGCTTTCAATCTTTCTCTTCTGGAAGATTCATTATCTCAAAGTTCTTATGCAGATTCTTACCAAAGTTGATCTTTCAATCAAAAACACTGTGTGTTTCCATCAGCTGAAATTAATTCACATAATATCTTTGCAGCTGTAATAAAATAATTGAAGCCTAAATGGATGATAAAAAAAAGACATATTAAAAGTTCAAAGCTAGTTTTGGTGTTACCTAAAGATTTACAGCATAGGATTATGTACTATGGTAGTATGAATTTTTGAAATTCATTGAGTTGTGTTTTGCATTTGGTAGGAGTTAATGAATATATATAGTTGATTAAACAGCATGTCATAGATCTAGTCTGCTTCTTCATTTCATGAGAATTCCATTTTAAAGTGCAATAACCTAAAGGTCAGCCACAGAGAATAGCTATGTTAGTAGCAATTGCGGCAAATTATTAATTCAAATTTACTACAGCTTTTAGAGTCTGTTTTAATGTGAAGCATAGAGCTCAAGAACTTATAATACTAATTGAATTATGGTTCTAAAGTAATTAGAATTTCAGGATAAACAACATTATTTTGTGTATGTATGACTGTGGTGCAGGAGTCTGTAAGCTCTACTTCATTAATTAATAAAGAACCATATGTTCTGGGTTTAGTAGTGCTGGAAGCTGAAGTATTTTGTTTATCAAGGGATAAATCTCTTATAATGGTTTACAACTGAAAGCTGATGAAGGATATGCATCACTTTTACAATTCCTTCGTCTACAAGACATTTTTAATTATAATTTCCCATCAGCATTTGTGTATAATGTCTAATACAAAATGTAAATGCAAAGTAGATTAAACTATTTTAGCAAACCAAGTCATTCAGCAGTATTTGGGGTGGTTCTTGAGTTAAATTAAAATGTGGAGGTCAAATCATCAGTCAATTTCAATTCATTTTCCATCTCTATAAGATTCTACACTTTGTGTTTCAGGCAAACTGTACTTGCAGAGGAACTGGACAAAATTAATGACTAATAAACTCCTTCTCTTCAATTTATTTTTGTTATCACTTAAATCTGTGTCTGAATCCATGTGTCTGAATTTGGCTGAAAGCTTTGATGAGAATACATTGTCTCTTAGTGGTTTGGATTATTTTAAAAATTCAAATAAATCTTACACCCTGATACACACACAGAGGTCTACTTATCTTTATTACTAAAAGGTTGAAAAAAGTAATAAACATTTTTCCCAACCCTGTCAATAGACTGGTGCTATCCTCTTTCCCAAATATGTCAGAACATGTAACTCTATCCTTCTCAGTGAGGCAACAGATGAAAAAAGGAACATCAATTATCTAGAAAAGCATAACTTCAAAAGAAAGACAAGAATCCTGCAGCTACCCTTGGACATTTTGCCTCTCAGCTCTGCTTGGGAACCTTCTGCCACCTCACCTTCTCAGTAACCTTTTCTCACATTACATTATAGTCTCAGATTATCTGTATCTCCCATCTGATCCCAGCTACAAATTTGAAGCATTTTAGATTCATATGGCTCTCTGTATCCAACTGCTTGAGCTATTGTTTCTGTATATTCCTGCATACAGGAAACACACGGTGTTTATTTGAAAAGTGATTGTGTAACTTCCACGTTCTATGTTTATCTGTTATTGAATTAATATGTTATGGAATACAGCAATATTCAGTGACCTCATTATTGGTTGCATTTCTCTGATAGAATCTTAATCTAATAATGGTTATAGTATGTATCACCTTAACTTTTATCACAATATTTTTTCCAGAAACCACACCGTTTTTGTGAGTGGAAAGATTGTTTAGTAAGGTAAGCACTTTAAATTTCAGTGATGTAAAAACTTTCATACTTTTCTATATTACTGGGGTTTTTTGTTGTTTTTTTAGGGGTTTTGGGGTTTTTTTGTGGGTTTTTCTGTTTCCTTTATTGGTTGGTTTGGTCAGCATGTTTTGCTTGTTTGTTTTTTGGTGTTTGAGGGTGGTTTTTTGGTTTGGTTTGTTTTTTCCTTTGTGAATTTACTAGATATTAGAAACATTGAGACTAAGCAATGGGCTTTCTTTGCAATGATGACCAAACTTGTGTATTTTCACATTAACTGAGTAGGATATGTTAGGAATAGCATGAATCTCCATTTTCTTTGTATGTGTAGACTCTTATCCATGCATTTCTTACCATTAATGAGTCTTTCCTTGTAACTTTTGAAAGAATGATATATACATGAAGCATTCACCACAGACAAGCCTGAAATTGTCTTGAGATCCTTGCCTGCTTCAATTCAAATGTTGGTCTGGTATCCACAGATTCTCATGCATGTGTCTTCCCAACTTCTGTAGTAATTCCACACCAGCTGTGCACTAATACATGTGGTTTGTTTTCACCAGCTGCAGATTAAAATGGAGATCTTAAGAATGGCCTTTGACATGAACTTCAGGATATTGAAAGAAGATGGGCATGATTGTAAAGAGTATTATGCTATAGGAGCTTTTTATCAAAAAGTGTATCAATGAAACATTTGGAAAACTATTGCAATAATCTTCATTAAAATTTGTAATTTAAGTAGGCTTTCAGTAATAAACATTCCAGCTGTAAAATATTAATAGACTTTCACCATTCCCTTTATCTAATGGGGAAAAAAAAGTGAACACTGAGATTTTTGCAATTATTCAATAATGCTTAGGCAATATGCTGTCCACTGAGTATGGAAATTATTCTGAATACTAACATAACACCCAGCTGAATCACTGTGAGCTCCAAGTATACTGGAAGTTGCTTTGACCTGTCTATAATTTCTATGTGTGTTTGGACAGATTATACTCCTCATATTCTATTGTCTGAACTCTCTGTTCATATGGAATAATTATATTGGTAATAGTGATACTTACAAATGATTTATTTCTTCACATGAAGAGAAACATCATGCTTGTTGCAGATGTTGCAGATGTACTTTTTAATTTGGAGTTAATGACATAGGTGAAACTTGATTTTAAACCCAGCTCAGAACCTCAAGAAACATCTTTTCATAGTTGTTTCTAAATTTGGATAATGGGTTATCCTTCAGAAGTCCTGTTGTAGCCTCATTCACATGTAGGAAAGTACCATTCATTACAGTTCTCATAGAAAAGTATAGGAGGGTTGTGCTCCTTCTTTCTGAAATTTGCTTTCTTTATTTAGTCTCTTGAAAAAAAAAATCAATGTTAACTGAAACAATCTCTCAAATCCTGTATCCAAACCCAGAAGCATAATGAACTCAACATTTCTAATAACAGCGTTAATCCAGGGCAACAGGACTTGTCACAGATCCTGAGGGCAGTGACACATCTGGGAGGTTGCCACCATGCTGACAGACAGGATTTCTGATGCTTTGTCACCTCTCCAACCACTTTGCCTGCTCCCACATTCTCAAGTGCCTTTCCAATCTGTTTGTACTGCTGACAGAGATAACTGCAACATTGTGTCGATGAACTCATCCAAAGGGAATATAAAACTAAGTAGACATTATAAAAGTTCTCACTGTAGTTGTGTTTTTCATGGTAATACCTAAGTACTTTATCTTGGAGTTCACATACTTCAGAAAATTATGTATTTTTCTCATGAAGAGGTATTCAATGGGGCTTGTTTTGTATGTAGAAAATTGAATATCGTGAAATTCAAAGGACACTTCTGAGAAGTCATGGGTTTGCATGTCATTGCCAAAAGTCCTTATGAATAACAATGCCTTATTGCCATGTATAAATTTAACAGGAAATGTTCTCTTTTTTTGGGACTACTAAAAGTTGATACGCATTTAAAAAGCACATGGTCTAGGAAGCTAAACCTGCATTCCAAAACCCATTTAGTTTCTCCAAAGGCAATGCTGGACAAGGACTTTGTTTCAAGATAGCATAAAAGTGGTTTGGACTTCAGCACAAGGTGTTGCTTGAATGCTTCATAAACTGTTGCACAAACCAAATCTTCAAAATGATCATGTGAACAAATGTATGACTAGTGTAAACATCCATACATCCACAGTCATGAGACTCTCGTGGCTCCAAAAGTTGTATTCGCCTACTTCATCGAGACAACTTTAGTCTCCTGACAGAATTTGTGTGATTTATGTGACAAGCAATACAGAAAAGCATCTGAAACATTTTTCTTAGCTTTACTACCATCAACTTTCAAAATTATTTTGTTAGAGATTTACACATTGATAATCAGCATGTATTTTCCTATTTATCTCAGGATTTTTTTTTTTTTTGTTGGTCAGAAAACCTATAGATGCAGGTGCTGAAGGGTGCATACTGACTTGGTAACATCCAGTAGCTAATAACTACTTCCTTAGCAGTGACACTGTGACTAGAAATGACATAACTAGAGAGACCAATCCTAATTTTCAGTGTTTTTTCCACTTTGAAAGAACAGTATGATGTGTTTTATAAAACATTTTAATAACACCTCAACCCTCACAGATAATTTTTTCACACAAATATTTTGGAGGACATATAAGAAAATATTTTTTCTTTTAATAGAGAAAATTATTTTCCCACTGTTATTTTCTAGATCTAATCATCAAAATGATCAGCAGTAGACATTATTTTCAGCAGCGGTATAAAACCTTCAAGTTTTCACAAAAGCGCGTTCACAAAATTGTACTTAATTAATATATTCTGGTAAAATTGAAATATTATGAAACATCATAGAATCATAGAGTTTTAAGGATTGGAAGGGACCTTAAAGATCCTCTAGTACCAACACTCCTACCATGGGCAGGAACACCTCCCACTAGACCTGGTTGCTCAGGGCCTTATCCAACCTGGCCTTCAACACTTCCAGGAATGACACATCCACACCCTCCCTTCTTAGTTATTGTGCCTTCTGCTCCAGACAGAGGAAAAAAAATCCCAACCCAACCCTACTTTCATTACCCTGATTCTGTTATCTCAAAACATGAACCTGAAGCCTTGCCTGCTAATCTTTAATATTGTCACATCCAACACCTGCTCAGAACTTTTAATTTCAAGAAGATTGGTGTAATTAAAATATTATGAACAGAGGTTGTTCTCACCAGTTGCAAGCTCTTTGCTTGATAAGGGCTCTTATAATTATTACTTAGCACCTACTATACTATCACATATAAAATCTACATGATTTTTACCAACCAATTAAACACTGTTTAATTAGATGGTATTAGTCATAGTGGTCCCTGCTAAAAATGAAAACGAAGCGAGGGATTTATGATAATAGCATTCCAATTAATCTTTGGCCACTGCTGTTCCCTATCACTCATTGGACACCCTGGGAGACACCCCAATAAAACAGCTAGTCTAATTAAGTGGAATATGGTATATATTGTCTTATATGGTAATGAGGAGATTAAATATTGTCTCTCTGAATACAGGCTCTTTTGATGCACAGTGATTCACTGAGGTCAGGCTCACCAAGGGCATGGCAGGACCAGACAGTCTTTCTATCTCATTGTAATGAGAAATGGTACAGGTGTTTTCCTACCATCTGGCTTCTGACATTATTCCCTAATAATAGTCATAACCTCACGAGGCATGAATGATGTGAAACCAAACAGATTTGCCCAAATTTAGACAAAGTATAAAAAATAACATGAAAAAGCAATAAAACTTAGAACTATCCAAAAATGAAAGACATGCAAAGAATGATAAGGAGCCATGAAACCATAGGCCAAAATTTGCTTTCAAACAGCTGAAGAGTCTGCTATGAAAGAAAAATCTCTTGAAGAAACAGCAGAAATTTTCATTAGGACCTGTTGTGAAAAGACAAGGGGGAATGGCTTCACAATGACAGAGAAATGTTTAAGCTAAAAAAGAGAAGGCATTTTTATTTCAAAAAGCTTTATAAAATGCCCTTGGCTCTTTCTCTTAGAATGTATTAACAATTTTTAAGAATCTAATATTAATTTTGATTTTAGGCAACTTAAAAGTGTAGAACTTACCATCAAGTTTTAGAATTTTATACATATAGAAGCATCCCGATGTTATTATTTGCTTTCCACACACAGACTTTAAAACTTCATCTTTAGCTTGCAGACTAGGGTTTCATTTTTACATTTTGCCAGCTACTTTTCAAAGTACCGAGATGAATTATCTATTTTGCACTATCTACCCTTCTGCAGGTCTACCAGCGCAAAACTCCTCCAGAACTTTAGAAAGAAGAACTTTTAATCTTGTCAGTTCCAGGATTAAATCCCAGGTTATGATCATCCTTAAAATGTAACAACATGGCAGGTATTTAGAAGGAGTCAATTTTTTCATGAAGGACTTATCATAGTCTCTCTATTTAATAACATGGTGCTTAAAATCATAGGAGTGACACTGAAGTCCAGAAAAAGTTCCTGTAGTAGCCACTGTATCAAGAGGTAAAAATGCTGCTGATGGATGAGCAGAATCTCTGGTTAAGATAAATTCTCACAATAGTTGATGCAAGGGGTTTCTTCTTGACCAGGAATCACTTTGAGACTTTTCTGAGCAAAAGCCCGAGTGAATACATCTAGTTGCAAACAGGGCAGGCACATCTCACACTGGTTTCTATTCACTGGTTTTTTTTTTTAGGTCATCCAAAGAGCACAAGTGACAATCTCAGTTATATGTATTCCAGACAGCCTTTAGACAACGTTATGAAAACTGTAGCCAAGGAAATAGTGTTTGGATCTAGATTTGAACTGGATCCAAAAAATGCCATAAACTTAGAATAGGACCACATGAATTCCTGTGTAGTCACCCAATTTTTGAGTATTATTTTGTGAAAAAGTGTCAAAGTTTATGATAGCTACATTTCCACACTTTGGCATAAAAACTGTGCCCAAAAGGCCATATGAAAGTATTAAACTGCTACAGGTCAAATTTTCTCATATTGAGCTATCTGGAGATTTTACACTTTACTAAGGAAGAATGATTATCTTGTATTTTACAAATGCAACTTAAATTAGTGCTTGAAAAAAACAGAAAATAAAGTGAAGATCTAATTTTATAGATTTAAAATGCAAAAACATTGCAGAACTACTGAGAATAAAAAAGAGCAAGAACAGTATTAATTTTTGACTACATTTGTTGTCACCAAAACAATTTTCCTACTTCAATTACTGATAAACTTTTGAGGTTTTAAAAGCAGTTTACGAGCTACAATGGATCAATCCATAGCAGTATCTCTACTCAACTCGTTATTTAAAGTGGTTTAGCAGGCAAATAGATTAATGTATACAGCTGGGAACTTCGATTCTAACAAAATTGCTGCTTCTCAGATATGGAAAGAAGAAAGTGAAATTAATATACTGATACTTTATGGTTTTTACCCAAATATTTTATTCTGAGAAATGAGAAAATCCATACTTGAAATGAAAAGTTCTATTTGCTTTTGGAAACAATCTATCTCTTTGTTCGAGTTGAGCTCTTTATCCATAGAGATAAGTTT
The DNA here is from genome assembly GCA_013396995.1 of Dicaeum eximium. Classification (NCBI taxonomy): domain Eukaryota; kingdom Metazoa; phylum Chordata; class Aves; order Passeriformes; family Dicaeidae; genus Dicaeum; species Dicaeum eximium. Next base: position 28,102 of record VWZP01001784.1, read on the forward strand.
ATTTTGGAAATGAAGGATGTGAGGAAAAAGGATTTTTTTTAATAGCAGTTCAATATTGATTTTTTATGATCTCCTGTGAAGTTCAATAAAGTATATCCAAAACCATTTTTTTTCTTCACATAAAAATAATTTATGCTACGCCTGTGTTCCTCTTATTATAAGTAATAATTTTGCACTATTTGCAAGGAAAAAAAAATCAGAGGTTATATCTCCTTTAGTACCTATCTTTAGAAATGGAAGAGTATCTGTGCCCTTTAAAATTGTACGTTCAAGCTGTAAATATATTTTAAAATCAACAAAGATTAAAATGGACCTAAGTGTGGCTGCTGTTGTTGTCTGTGCTCAAGGGGTTTCCAATTGTCTTGGTTGTTCCCCCTGTGCGTAAAGACTTTGACTCCATTTATCAGAAGGCTTAAAATAATTTTATTGTATTTGGCCCCATGCTCCAGGCCCGAGGCTCAATGCCTTGTATAATGCAGCTTGGTACAATGCCCTGCCCTGCTTAGTGCAGCTTCTCTCTCTGTGTCTGACACTGAAGTGAGGAGCTGATAATCAAGCAGCTTCCTCTCCCATGTTCTGGGAACAGAACAGAAAACACAAGAGGTGTCCTTGAGCACAGGACACAGCTTAGATTGTTTACAGAATCTCTGGTGGGAAGAGTAATCTCTTCCCTTACAAAGAAGAACCTAGCAGGCGTGCTGCTAGGAAACTCAGAAAACCCAAAATCATAATCAACACAGTGTGGCTACTAAGGTACCAGTAACATCAATTACAAAACCCAAAACCAAACATGCTGATCACACAGAATTCTAAAGGGCTAATAGTATATGCCTTGTTTTGATAAGTCCCTATGCATTATTACAATTTTATAATTTTCACTGATAATGATGTTCAAACCCTATGATCTGTTGTTATGCAATGGAAATTGAGCTAATGTAACTCATAATGGTTTTTAAGAGGTTGATCAACTTGTATTACCATGCATCTCATTGCCAGGGTACTACAGAAAAAATTTTGGAATTATTGTACCAGTATATACAAAAATAGATTTTCCCCACTTGTTTCAGGGGAGAGTGAGAGTTATGGTACACATATTTGAATTGAGATGTAATAACTATTAGATTACAAATAGAGATGGCAAAAAATAGAACTTATTTTGCATCATTCATCTAGTATACATAATCAGAATGATATATATAAGTTATATTTATTACCTATGTCTGCTTCTGAACCCCTGTGTTTCAGACAGTTGGCCAGTAGGATTCCAATAACAATTTAAGAATCCAGACATAAATATGTTAAGGGTGTGAATATAAACTAAAAAAATTAATGATCTGTTCATTAGGCAGTGACTGACTGAAAGAAAAATAAAATAGAAAACACGTCCATTTACTAGTTAGCCTGGCTTTAAAAAAATTTATTTGTATCAGAAACACTGCTAGTCCAGTCCTTTTTTTTTTTTTTCCTGGAAGAAATGGTGGTTCACTGAGGTGTCATTTACACTCAAAATATGAAAATGAATATTTTTGTTTTCTTTGAGAACTGAATTTGCCACCAAGAAATGGTGAAATTATTTATGAAAACAAGTATATTATAACTATATTCTCATTAGGAATTCTTAACAGACAAATAATGTAGGAAAGGTTTAATTATTTAATCTTTTATTTGTATTGTCAAAATCCAGTTTCTACAGAACCAGGTGTATTTCATCAAAACGTTACTTAGTAACTTTCAAATGGCACAACTGAATTTCTTCTGTATAATTAATTTTTCTTTTTAGCACAAACACAAAGCTAAAGCAATAGTATCCTTGCATGTGTACAATTTTGGGCAATGCAGTATAAGCTATAATAAATATAATAATACAATAAAGCTATTACAGAGTGTCCAAAGGAGGGCAGAACATGGAAGGATTCCTGTGCAGGGCCAGGAGCTGGGCTTTGATGATCAATGCTAGTCCCATCCAACCCAGGGTATTTTATGATTCTATGTTAAAAGAATTAGAGAGCACTGTAAAATTAAACCCAAGTTTTCTGTACCCTCAAGGTGTAACCACCCCTCTCTGGGCATGTGCTCTAGACTTTATTGACTGTATCTTTCAGAGTGAAATGAGAGAATTTTACACCAATCAGTAAAAAGGTAAATACAACTCGAGTCACTCAGCCTTCCACCTAAACACAAAGAAAGAGTGTAAAAGTAGCTTGAGAATGGGGAAAACTTAGGGAAGGCTCCACTGTAACTACTGGGATCTTCTACTACTAAGTGCATCTTCTCCCCCATAGGGACACCTGTTGGGTAAAAAATGTAGTCAATGTTGCTGAATACTTTATTTGGGATTAGAGCTTGTCTGTTTATTGCTTTTTTTTTGCAGTCAGGTACTATCACTGGCCTTAACCTGTCACAGTTTTATATTAATAAAGAGTGGTATTCCATAAGCTGATAGTGTGAGTCCTTCCTGGGGGCTGGCAGTCACCGGCAGAGGGGAACATACTCAGATCTCAGAGTGGGAATACCCTCAGGGGGGTCTGTGTCCCTTATGCTGTGGGGCGTGTGTCCCTAAACAACAATTGGAACCACCCTCCAATCCAGCAGGACTGTCCAGGGAAGGGTGCCCACAACCAGACACTGACAGACTGCTCAGACACAAGGGACTCAGATTTCTTGGGGCACTGACAGGCAAACTAAGGGCCAGGGAAATCTCCCCTTTTCACAAGTCCATGCCACTTCATTGCATCTCGGTGCTAGGCTGGCTTTGAGAAATCACCTTCACTCCATTTATATTCCTGGCAGGTTCTTCAGACCTGCCTGAATGTACCCTGTGCTCATAACAAACTGCATCCTATGGTTTCAGGGGTTTTTCTTTGCAGTATTATATCTCCCCACATATCCACATTCCATTGTGAAACCTCTTGCTCTCCCAATTAATTATGTAAAGCTACACTTATCTACATTTTACCCAGCTCAAGGCCAGTTTCTACAGCCACGTTTTAGGTGCCCAATCCCTCCCACCCTAGATTTGCATTGCTTTTAATGTTCTCAAGTGCTGAATTACCTTCAAGACAGAAAAGGTTCAATATAGAGTTTAATTCACAACAGCTGCTTGCCTGGGTTTTTTTCTGTTTGGTTTTGTTTATTTGGTTTTGATTTGGGGATTTCTTAAATCTATATGATTTTTGCAGAGGGTTTTTATCTGAAATTCTCTGATACAGCTGTAGGATAACCTGCACATTAAATCCAGGTATTTGGAGGCTGCAGATGCACATCCCAGCTCCTGATCAGGGAAACATAACACACACAGTGCCAGTGTTTAATTGCTGCACAGACTGCTGGAATTGTGAGCAGCCAAAAAAAATCAGATCAACAGCCCAAACCCACAGATCCCTACAATAGGAAAACACATGCCTAACAAAGAGATCTTAAAAGAGATTTTGATGTGTTTTACACCTTCACAGAATATCAATAATTGATAAAAGCACACCTACCATCCATTCTGATATAATTTAATACTATAAATAAATAATACAAAATAAATAAATAATACAATAATACAATTAATAAAATGTCATATAGAATGGATATTTTGCTGTAAAAAAAGTAAAGTTAGTGAAAAAAGCATATACTGATCTAATGGATAAATATATAAAATAATAAGTCCTTGTATAGAAAGCACAACTTAAACTCATATCTTACTTTTTGTGGTACAAGTTTCTATTATTTAAAAAAAAAAAATTTATGTTTTCCTTCCTTACAATAAATTAAGCAAATTGCTATACCTTTTCATAAAAAAAGATTTAAAAAACCAAACAACAGGTTTTGAAGTGGGGAGGTTGGTATTATCAGGAATAGGGAAAGTCAGAGACTCCAGTTGTTAAAAGATCAAGACAGAAGTTCAAAAGTCATATTATGTGGAGTGGTTGATTGTTTTTTTATCTAGTGACTCCCATAGATTTAAATTTTTAGAGAGGTTTACTATAATATCGCCTATAATTATACTGTCCTATCCAGTAGTTTTAAAGGAATCTGAACCTTTTTCTAAATAAACATGTTTTTTTCTTTTTTTAGGTTTTTTTTATCACCTCAGGGGTGATAGTGTCCAGTAACTAAAGTAGTTACTCCCCAGGGCTTTTCCCTCCCATAGCTTTTTTCTTCAAAGAAACCATCCTGAATATGGATTAACACCACAAGCAGAATAATTACCATAAAAAAAACATAAAATCATGAGGAATACTACATGCAGTGGGATATTTAAATAGGTTGAACTCAAAAAATTCCTCCTAGATGTGGGAATCCAGGACACAGAGAGTGTGTCCCTGCCTGTTTTGGAAGGTTCTGGCCCTCAGCAGAGCACTGCTTTTAACCTTCGTCCCTGGCAAAAGTTGCCAAGGCTTTGGGATGAGTTAGAACATAAAGTGTGAAATAGATGATAGTGATAGTGATAGTAATAGTGATTATTAGACAAAAGGTTTAGGATTTTTAGGATCTAATATGAGAATGAAAGGGACCCAAAACGGAGATTTTGGGTGTGGCTTCATCTTCTTCTTCTTCATCTTCTTCTTCTTCTTCTTCCACTCCATGTTCTGTAGCATAGGTGGCAGATAGTTATTGGTTTAGAATAATAGTGACATGGAGGCTACGTATGTAGACTAGAAGAAGTTATTGGTAATAAAATAAAAACAATATACGTGTGAAGAGACAATTGGATATTATATCTTTAAAAGGCCTTAGTTTGAGATTCTCGAGGCCATTTTGCTCCTCTTGTACCCTGCTTCTTGTATGTTAAGTCTGGTCCTCAGACAAACAAAGATAAGATAAGAATAAACCAGAGACCGAAGACAGAAATCTCGAGTCGTGCCTGTGTCTCACACCTTGCTCAAGAACTTACAAGGGAATTACCCCCAAAAGGGCCCTGGGGGGTCAGTTCCCTGCCCATGGTGGTACCCACAAAACCACCACACTAGAAAAGCAGAGATGTTGGCTATCCTACCACACATGATGTTACTAGGGGAGTTTGGCGTGTTTCAGCTAAAAATGCAGAGGCTGAATATGTATGTGATTACATTCTCCAAATACAAAGCAAAAACCCAAAGTCCCTGGTGGGAATAAAGATATAAAGTTGAGGCACTGCTGGACCAAGGACAAAGTTCAGTATGATTACTCCCAATACCAGAAATTGGAGTGAGATTGTCCACTGTGTGAACACTATTCAAATTCATCAAGACATGGTTTAACATTAATCATTGATTACATGACACAGCTGCTTTAACAACAAAGATGTCAAAACCCTGACTCAGTCCTTCCAAACCTGTATTTCTATGGAGCAAGGGAGAGCAAAACAATGGCAAGGAAAAATATGAAGAAAAAAAAAAAGGGTTATTGCAGAAAGCATTACCACTTGGAAGAATAAATCCCTACCTAATGTAGTATTTTGGATGATTTTAAATAAGTAAATACACTTGGAATTTTCACTTCAGCCCCTAGTGTTCTAAACAGACTCCTTCTTGGTATGCTGACTGTCCAACTCCAATCTAAAAACTTTATTCCCCCTTCGACTTTAAAGAGGCCACTGGTGTGAAACTGCAATTTACATGTTAATAAGGGTCTGCTTCAAGCAATGTGTGACCTCAAACAACCAGTCAAGTTAACGACTATATTTCAAAATATTCCAACAAAAATTTAATGAAAAAGATATTAATGCCTTCAGAGGTAAAAAAAAAAGCTGCCATGCAAGTGAAAGCTGAATAAAAAGCTCCTCTTTATACAGTGTTCTTGCATATTCTTTGTTTTAAGCTCGATAAAACCAGACAGAGAACAGTGGAAGAAAAAGAAGAAAACAGAAGAGCAACTGAATATCAGTCTATATAAGCAATTTTCCAGATGGAATGCTAATCATTATTTCAGGCTGATTACCTTTTTAGGAATTACAATTTTAATATATGCAATAGATAAGATATTTTCAGGTTACTGAGGGATTTTGATGCTGGTGATTATTCAAGGTTGATGGTCAAGCTCTGATTATATGCCCCTCTATGGAGGGCTGAGCTACCAATCTGATTGTTACAGCTAAGTAAATTAATGATTGGAGTCTTTAAAGTTTTCTGAAAGATTTCTCTCTTCTTCAAAAGTTATTACAACATCAAATTGCTCCATCAAAATGAAAATGGTTGTTGCCCGATCAAACTGAAAATCAGTTGCCATTTCAAAACTGAGCCTGTACCCATTTAGCTGCTGCCCACCTGTAAGTAGCCAAATATATATTTGCTTAAGCTGATTGGACGTAGACAACTTTATGGTGACAGCTCTACAACAGTGCTTACAAGGAGCAATTTGACAAGACATCCCATCAGGGAGATATTAAGTCTGTAGTTATTTTCTCTCAGACATGTGACAGTAAGGTCTTGAAATCAGAAGTGATGGTTCATGCAGCCTGGAAAACTGGGCAGGTTTCTGACTGTCACGATGCTTTCACTTTTTAGGTGGCTGTACCTTCTGGAATGGACACCAAGGTGTTGGCAGTGGGGGCTGCAGAGTGGCCCCTGTCAGGATGATGCCTCAGGTTTCAGCTTTTATATTTTTCAGATTCTGTACTGCTTTAGTGTGTAGTTCTGAGCTTCATATTAGGGGATAGTAAGCTCTCTTCACAGAGTAGGTAGACAAAACAATTCCTTCTCTAGCTGGGGACCAAGGACAGATGATCCAAATTTCAGACCCAAGAGCAGAAACAACAGTGGACTGAAGAGAGAAAAACAGGAAGGATGTGACTTCATAAACTAGAGCTGTAACTAGACAATTAACTCCAATATGCTAATGGACCAGAACTTATAAAAGTGAGAGACCTTGTGACCAGTCATCCATTTTGTGACCATTTTGGGTTCATCTTGGGTGTAGCCCTAGCTAAACTCTTGTACTGCCCAAGGTGATTCCATTGAGGCCTTCTAATAAATATCTACTTTATTCTTTAACTGCATCTAGCCTCTGTTCTAGGTCATCCTTCACAAGGCATCAGGGATGGAGTGTCAGAAACAAACTTCTGTGGACTATACACAGCCCTCCACTCTCCATCCACACTTGTGCCATGTGGGGTGTCTGGAGAGATGAAGGAATGCTGGGAAAGATGCAAGAGGAGAAGTTGTTTTGATTTGCCTTTGTTTCTCATTATTCAAAGCTATTTTTAATTAATATTCACTATATTGAGGTTGTGCCAGTCATGGTTATTGGTATGTGATCTCCCCATTTTTGTCTCAATCCGTAAGCTTTTCCTTCTTATTTTACTCCCCATCCTTTTGAGGGGAAGGAGTCAGGACATCTGTGCAGCTCTCAAGCCCCCACAATGAGTAACTGTGACTCACAACTGTGCATCTGTGCTAGATTTGTGATTCTTTCTACTAATCTCTAATTTTCATGGAGACTTTACATAACTCAGGACCAAAACACAAAACAATTACATTTGATCATATAAATGCTGGTCCAGTGAGGAGAAAAATCACTACTTTTTATTGTTTGCTGTACAAAACTGTCAAAAACTAAATTTTTTTACAGCTTTTTCAATGCTTTAATCAGTTTTTATTCACATCAGATCTAGTGCAGGACAATTTTAAATACCTTCCTTTCTCTATCTCCAAATGTCACTTCCAAAAGTCTTTATGAATGTTTTAAACACGTGATAAATATCTTGTATACACACACAGTGGGAGACATCACACTTGCATCATGTCAGAGAAGCTAAATGTGTCAAGAGCACAGTAATGAATAACTCTACAAACCTGGGTCACCCAGGTCAAGCTCAGACAGATGTGGCTTAAAAGTAGTCACCATCTAAAGGCAGCCCAAACATGCATAAATATCTTGGTATATCAGAAGTGTTGGTGATTAAGATTTCTTGTTTGGATTTTTTGTTTGGTTCATTAGTTTTGAACCCAAATGTTGATTTTTTTAAAATAAACTAACTTCAGAAACATGAACATCAATCTTACCCTTTTTTTATGCATTAAGCAAACTACATATTGAGAACTAATCTCAAGAATTATGCTATTGTAAAGTTAAATGTTGCAGACTACTTGTACCTAATTATTGTCATTTATTTACCACTGTAATTGTGCCAGTTACTCTTGTTTTGAAGGCTGGCATCTATTAAAGTGTGGTGGAAAAGGCCTTCTCTCTGTAGAAGTTCTGCTCAGCAAACAATGAAGAAATTCCTTTTTTATCAACTCTCTTTTTTCATGCACAGATCCAAAACATACCCCCACAGTAGTTAATGTTAAGCAAATTAACTCTATCCCAGGAAAAATCAACACATAACACAAATGTCTTTGAAAATAAAAGTGCAGATATCTTAACATTTCTTACAGCTGTAACCAAACTGACCATTATAATATATTTGTCACATTGGAAAGTTAGATTGATGCTTTGGCCTGCACAGTACAGTCTTAACATCACTACACCATTTTATGTTGCTTTGTTTTGTCTTTAGAATATGTCATCTCTCCTCCAAAAAAGGAGAAAAAAGGTTTGCATTCAACTTAAAAACCCTTTCTTTTTCCCTAGTCTGGGGGATGGTGTGGGAGGAGGAGGAAAGACTGTTTCCATTGGAAGGGATGCACGATGATCACCTATTCCAACTGCCTGATCACTCCAGGTGTGGCCAAAAATTCAAGGGCATCATGAAAGGGCAATGCCCAAAAGCCTCTTGAACACAGACAGGTCTGGATCATGGACCACCTCTCCAGGAAGTCTGTTCCAGGGTTTAGCCTCCCTCTCAGTAAAAAAACAGTCTTCCTCATGTCCGGACTGATCCTCCTCAGGCACACCTTTGGACCATTTTTGGCAGATCTGTTTTATCAGAGACAGCACTGATAGACACTGTCCAGAAAAGTCTTTTTATACCATACCCTGACTATTTAAAGCACAGCAGTTATATAGCCCAAGAGAGAAAATGAAACTCATTACTTCATCACAAATAGCATGCAGGATCTGAAACAAAATAATTCATATAAATCAACTCGTAATGTGAAATACAGTGTATTATAATTTGATATCCCCATAGAATCAAACTAAAACCCCTGTGACTGCACCTAACCTTAAAGATGGAATTATGAAAATGTTAAAAAGCAGATAAGAGGGTTAACTGAAATTTAATCCTTTTAGGCATGAGGAGAACATGCAGAGCACCCCACTCTTAGTGAGGCCACAGTGCATATTGCTTATTAAGACAGAATAAGCAATTGATGTGATTAAGTAGAATAGCAAGGGAATGTATTAGAAAGAAGCAGCATATTCCAGAAATAGGAAGTTGCAGTTAGATAAAGAAAATAAAATCAAATTCTGAGGGGATAAATGAAAACAAAAATGTAGATAAACACTGTTTACAAATCTACCTGGAGTAAAAATAATGCAGCCTGTACACATAGTCAGCTAATGACCAGTATAAAATGGGCCTTGAAAGAGGGAAGATTACTGAACAAATGTAGATTTTTTTTTTAAAATTTGTGTTCATGGAGAAGAAAAATCCAGAGATCCATGCTGGAACAGCCTGTGGGAGGCTCAGCAGGTCTGCCTGAAGCTGCAGTGAGCATGAATTAGAAAATTAGGTTTTATTTGAAAGATCTTAACATTGTACTTAGCACCACTTTTGTGTGAAGTGACAAAAGTTATACCAAAAAAAAAAAGGAACAAAAGTTTCAGGTACTATCCAGGTAATTTTAGGTAAATAAACCAAATAACTATGAAAATGAAAAACATATCAATGAAAATCTTGGATAAAAAGAAGTCAGTATATGTTGGATTGTTGGAAAAAGTCTCTTTACAAGGTTAAAAAACCAAGTAGACTTACTTTTCAAGAGGCCTTCCCTAATAAAAAATGTAAAGAAACTTATGTAAAATGTAAAGCTATTAATAACAATAATAATCAGGAGATGAGAGAAATGTTTTGATACAGCTAAATAATTGCTTTAAATAAAATAAGAAACTGATAATATTATATACTCATTTATCAAAATAAAACAAAACGTAGAAGGTTTAATAAGAAGGAAAGATTTCTAGTCATATTAAATTACTGATGAAGATGACAAAGAAATAAACTCCAAAAGGAAACTTAAATCCTAAATGCAAGTAAAACAACTAATAAAATTTGTCATAGATATACACATAAAAGAAAGGTGCAGAAGCAATAATTCCTAAGCTACATAATTAATGGAAGATGCAACAGCACCTTTGGGCTGTGATAGTTCTTTGAAAACTTGATCTCAAAAGTCATTAGCTGACAAAACTAAATTGACTGTTAGAAGCTACTAAGAAATAATGAAAACACCTCTGAAAACATTAAACTACCACATTAGTCCATGGATTGTTTTTCTTTGAAGCACTGATTTCCCTGACTTAAGGTGGATTAATAAATTGGGGAAAAAATCAATTGTTTAGGAATGCTTAATCAGAAAACTAAGCTTAGTATGGTTCGAGTGCTCTATAAAACTCAGGCACATGGATGTCATGTCTTCCAACACAGGAGCCTACTAGGGAAAGGATGAAAGCAGGGGAACAAGGCTGAAAACAGTAGGACAGCTTTTCTCACAGAAACACACCTGTGTGAACCCCTGCTGAGGCAGTGTAGAGCCTGGCAGTTCACACAGATCTGATGGAAGACTGGACAAGAATTCAATGTTTTTAAGCAGAAAAAGCACAGCAGGTTCAAGAAACCCCAAAAGCTAAAGCAGTGGCCAGCAGAACTTGCTGGGTGAAGGATCATTTCTAAGTATCACTTGATCTATTTTCTCTCTTCCTTACACACCTGCATGCAGCTGCTGCAGCTGGAAGGTTTTGGTATGACACAGACCCTTCCTTGGCCTGAGCGAGGGCTGATGCTCCTGAGAGTGGCTGTGGAGGAGTTGGGGCCCTACAGCCACCTGTACTAGCCAGGATTTGGGTGGCCACCCCACACTTCTTGCGGCACCTTTGCACCACGAGGTTAAATAACTCAAACAGGACTTGATTAAGGTAACTGTTAAATTATACAGGTGAGGAGAAAGAGGACGGGGGCAAGGAAGATGGTCTTGGCACTCTCACCTCAGCCTCTCAGATGCCCCACGGTTCTTTAAAAAATTTCACAGTCACTGCTGGGAAGGAAAGGGAAGATGATAATAATCCTGAGTGTTTTTTAAAATATTCTCCTGGTATTGCCTTATGTTAGCAACTATATTATATGCCTGGTCACCTCAGGGATCAATTAGGCAAAAATCTCTAGAACAAAGTCCCAGTGCAGCTTTTCCTCATGATACGACATTCCCAGAATTTCAACATGAACCAGACACACTTGGTGCTTTTGAAACACTATAGAAAAGTAAGGAAATATATTGAATAATATATTATAGGCAGAACTTCTGAATCTCCTCTGTACTAGAAGGCAGGAAAGAGCCAAATAAAAAGAAGAAAGAAATCCCACAACGCTTTGTCCTCACCTTTATACATTTGCTGCAGGAATTCTTATTTTCCCTTGCAACTGTTCTCTTGCATGAAGGTCCTTCTGCCTTATGTCAGCCCAACTATTAGGAAAAACTTAATTTTTTTCCTAAAAATTTCACTTGACACAAACTCAATCCATTAATTAGAATGCTTTTGAAAAGAGAAAATTTTTGACTGAATGATTAGCATATTAAACTCCTATACAGTTTTAGTTTATTTCAGATTTAGTCTAAAGAGGAAACAATGGAAAAAAATCTTGTGAAAATATTCTGATTATATTTCATATACATCTGTAGACTGCACATTCCTGAAGAAAATAAAATACAACTAGCTCAAATAGATTTTGGGGAATCATAATGAATACTTATTTCTAATTTTGTCTTCATATCACTAACAAGAAATAATGTATTGATACCAGGAGAAAATATTTGCTGCTCAAAGGCTTTAGGAAAGGGAATCAGGCAGTTATATTAGATTAACATGTTTATTTTAATTGTCACATACACATTTTCATGCAAGGCAGCTCTTGTCTGCTTTATTGAATACAACTGACATTTTTAAATAGATACACAGATCCTGATTGCAGATATAAACTCCATTCATGTCGCTATTGCTGCCACTGCTGGAGCAATTTGTACATCTTATTTTCAGCCATTTCTTCCCATTTCTTCTTCTATGGTGAGGAATTCCCCAAATTCTTCACCATAGAAGCAAGGTTTTAAATGCTTTTGCACTAAAATTCTTTATAAATGCCTGATAAGAGGACTTTAAATCCTTTCTTCTCTTGTGGCTGGACATCCATTTGTGCTGAGACTCAGGGTACTCTTCCTTCCTCCAGAATAGCTGTTGGACATCAGCTTCATGATAGAAATTAACTAATCCAGGAAAGATGGAGTTCAGTAAAGTTTCAGTGGGAACAGGCATTGTAATTGTTTTAGTTACTGTTGAAGGAAACAACAGGAGTTTTTCAAATGCTACCCCTAAAAGACTCACACAATTAAATATTTGTTGTGAAACAGATAAATTTTATATTTCAGTGTATATTAAAAATTAATGCTTGTTTGTCTTTCATCTTAATACCTCTCACAAGTAATTTAACAGATTTTGTACAATATTTAAAAACAGTTTAAAATAGAATCTATTTTATTTTTCTCTGCATTCCCATTAGTGGAGTTACTGTTACATATAGCTACAGAATTTATCCTTATTTCTTGCTTTCTTCTAAAGAATCTCTGCCAGTATAGGCATATTTTGTACTTTGTCAGATGTATTCTGTGAAAACGTTTGTCATTATGCATTTTTAAAAGACATACACAGAGAATTTCCTCATTTCCTTTTCTCTATCCCACTTTTCCTCTCTTCATGCCAAGAGAAAGTGCTGGGTGCCATTGGCCAGACAAGACCATATATATATATATATCCAGTCCATTAGAACATGCTACTACTTGGTCTACTTATAGACCAATCTTATCATAGACCATACTTGGTCTATGATGCTCTACTCTGTGCCTGGCAGATTCTTCCAGCAGCAGCAGCAGCAATTTTTCAAAAAATTCTTTTTGATTTTGTGCATAATTTTTATTGGCATAGTCAGCATCTGACCAATCAAAAAACAAAATAGGTAAAATAACCTGTTACATCCAAAAAATATATTGAAAGGGTTTTAATTATTTTTTAATGATTTTATTAGGGGGACTGAAAAATGTTGTTTTGATCTTTGCCAAACCTTACAAACAGAAAGCAATAATAAGAATTATGGATTTTTTTTCTATCTTCAAATTTGCCCAAAGGAGGATGTGAGTTTCATACTACTTACATATTCACCTTTCAGAGGTCAGATATGTTCAGAGATAGTGACAGGCTTTAAAGTGTTGAGGTATTTAGTGTAGCTGAGGCTGAATTTCAAATCTACATTTAAAACTGAAATAGAAAAAATAAAAAACAACAAAAAAGGAAAAAGTCATTCAATGTGTTCTTGAACACATTTTGCACAATCTAAGTTCTAAAAGCCTGAGTCTCCTGGAGAAATGAACATTTCCATAGAAACACTAAAGGAATGAAACCACCACATAAGAGCCTCTAGCAGGGGAAGAGTAGCAAAGATGTGTTGGCTGTGAATCTGAACAGTTCAGGGCTCTATTAGCCCTGAACTGTTGCTTACTTTTCTACAGCATGTTTCTAAACTGCAGGACTAATGCCTGCTCCTTCTGTATGTTAAAATTACTGTACCTGAGGAGACATTAAAAAGGGTTTTAAAGAGAGAACACTGCATAGTCTTTAGCTATTAACCTTTCAAAGAGAAGAGTATTGTAGGAAAGATCCATATCTGAAGTCAAAGGGTCAGTACCTCTGCTAAGTGTAATTTTAAATCAGCCCAACACCCAAACTGCCTTTTCCCTACATTCTGTTTTCTTTCGATTTTTACTACCACTATTACGGCAGCTCCTCTTGGCACCACTTTATGTGCAGAGAGCAGTGCTATTATACATGCCTCTTCCTAGCACTTTAGAACTGGCCTAGGAATATCTTTCTTTCATCTGAAGTATGTCACATAGAGATTTTTTCTATTAAATCAAGAAATAGTATAGCTTGCAAAAGGAGTTTAGTTCAAGTTTTGAATCCAATTTGAGTAGGCATTGATTGTCTAAAGACAAATAATTATGTTGAATTACATCAGAAAATAAAAGGTTTATTACGTAATTTTAACAAAATTTTAAAAAACCCCCACCAACCTTTTACTAGTAGAATAGAAATTTAAAAAAAACCAAACCAAATCAAATATTTAAAGATATGTATTACACTGCAACTACCTTCAGTTTATCTGTTCAATTAATGTTTTATTGTCAATAGGTCAAAATTAGGGAGAAAAAAGTATTTTAAAAATAATAATATTAATAACAATAATAACAACAACCTTGTCTATTTTCCTAACTCTTGCTATTGCCTTCTACACTTTCAGAGTTATATATCCTCTTAGCTACATGAAAATAAGATCACAAGCAAAAGGATTTCTGGACCCTTTCTGGATTGACAGATACAGGTATTTACTACAGCTCCACAACTTTTTCTATTACTTCTTTGTTTGTTGTTTTTCATCTTAGTCAGAATTTGAAGCAAACTGGAATGTGATTTTTGAATTCAATTGTGCTACATAATTTGTTATCAGGCTGCAGCTTAGGAGGGGTTTTTGGAAAACTTCTGCAATATGAAGTTACCTTCCATGGCAAATGGTGTTAACATTTGGCTTGGATTACATCTCTAAGTGCTCATAGTCACTTTATATTTGTTTCTCTGAAGTTTCAAACTTAGAACACTCTGGGAGAAGTCTCTGGCTGAATGTACAGCTGTCCCAGGACAATAACTTGTGAAGCAAAGCAGCAAACTGGCAAACAGCTTTGCTATTGTCCTGGTAACATATTTTATCTATGTGGTGTGGTAGAATTTGGTTACCATCAAGAGTCAGTCCATTTCCCCTTGAAGATACACCAGGGATTCCTGAGATTTACAACTTCTCATTAAGGCTTGAATTTATGTTTATTTTCTATGCAATAATGGTACATCACCATTTTCCCAAGGAAAACCATTCATCAGAAAAGAAGCAGGTCAGTGCCCAGAATGGACAGCTCCTCTCTGTTTCCTGTTTCCAGTAAAATTGATGATACACCTTGCACAGCAAGCTACCTTTTTTTTTTTTTTTTTTAATGATAGTAATATGAAATGATCCATTGAACAAAAAACTCTGGCCATTATCTATCTAGATGTAGGTATTGAAGCACCTGTAGTGTTAATCATCTTTATGTGACTATTATGTAAATAGAATCCCATGAAAAGGACTCGGCTGAGGAAGTAAAAATGGTGTTCAAACCAAAATAATGGTTGGAATGTATTTAGTGTCTGCAAATGTAAGGCTTCTAGGTCTTACTCTGTCCTCATTAAATGGCACAGTGCAAAAAGAGAAGCAACATGACAAGTGGCAAAACATATAGTGAACAGCTGAGAAAGATGACAGAAAGTATGATATATATGTAGTGTCTTGAACCTAACATAATAGATTAAGCTCATTGTCAAGTATATCTACATGTAGATATATAGATGATATAGATAATATAGATAATTATATAGATATATAGATATATAGATAATATAGATAATATAGATAATATAGATAATTATATAGATATATAGATATTCAGATATATAGATATATAGATATACAGATATACAGATATATAGATATTTGTAATTTTTTAAATGCCGTTGTCACTGGAGTTTTATTGCATGGATAATAGAGGTAAGAACCAACTCTATAATTAAGCCAAATCCACTAACTGACCAAGAAATTTCCATGTGTGTATTGGGAGATGGATGAAATAGTAAATGACCAGTCACCACATTTGTATTTAATTCAGATTTTTTATCTCCTAGTTATAGAGACATATGCAACAGAGAACAATACAAAATGGTTTTTAGGAGGTTGGAGTGGCTGATTTATGGAAAAAGGGAACAAAGCACATGTAAAAGTTAAATAACATTCAAAGAAACATTCAGCAAGAAGTCTAAGATGAAAATACTGAGAAGGAACCAAGTCATACAGAAACCCACGGAAACCCACAAGATTTATTAGGAATAATAGAAAAAAGGTTAAAAACCCACAAACTTTGAAAAGGAAAATTCAATACATATCAAAACTGACCAACAGTAACAGTTATTAAATCACTGAACAATTTTTCTCAAGGAACTAATGGAAAAGCCATTCAATTGCTATTCAAGAAAAAATGTGATACATGGTATATGACATAGCAAAATTGGCACTGAAAAAATTAGAATAGCTTTACTAGGGTAGTTTTTCATCTTTAGCACTGATATAGAACTAATTGTATCTATGCTTCTGTTGCACTCCAAACATCTTTTTCAAAAACAGGAAGAATACAGATTTAATTAAATGAAATGTGTGCAAGGAGATTCATTTAAGAGCTCCAAATAATTTCAACTATTGCTATAGTTTTGGCTTTCCCTCACTTGTTCTAGATGGAAAAGCACTGTAAAATTTCACCTCTGATCTTTTTCATTGTTTTATTGGAAGTGGATATTCCTCTACCTTTCTCTGAAGCATTATATGTTACAGCAGCTAGAAATCAAATGTCTTTGTGCAGTAGTGCCACTGAACTCTTTCAGCTGTTTGTTTAGAGGGTTTTGCTCACCGTCTGGAGATAAATGAATTTGCCAGGAGGGCAGGGCCAGGAGGGAATTTTCCTTTCATTGAGGATGGATGCAATTGCTCTTTGTTCTGCTTTTTTGTTCTGTCTCTTTGTCTTACTTGCACTTCAGTAAAGTGCACCCTTCCTAACCAACACAAAGGAATTTCAGTTTTCTTTTGGGTCCTGGCAAAGAATACCTCATCCTTGATTGCTCCTGCTCTCAACTGCTTGCAAACTGTGGTTGTGTTGTTTTGTTGTGTGAGGTGTTATAAATGGGGTACTAAATGGTTTTCTGTAGTGCACAGAGCAACTCTTCTGAGCTCAGCTTCCTTTAGGTCTTCTGGGAAAACCAGAGGGACACAGTCGTGATTGTCTCTTGTGTTCTATTCCAGTCTCCTTAAAATACAGTAAACAAATTGCAGCAGCACTGTAAACTGTCTGTAGTTAGCAAAGTCACCCAAGCAGAGTGGTTTGGATTTCTGCTTATTCTGACAGTTCATTTCTCCCAGAAGAATGAAATGCCTGGGAAGTGGAAAGTTGCGTACACAAGGGAGCTAATGGATATATACATAATATCCTGGATTGTTTTAGGCTTCAGTGTATTTTGAGTTAAGCACTGATTTCGTATAACTCTTGAGTTGATGAAACATTTGCATCTTGATTCTGACATGGGTAAGCAGGCAGATATATTGCCTATCATGCTATTTCTTTTCCTATAGCAATGTCAGGGAAAGGAGGTCTGGATACAGAATTGCAAGTTTTAAAAGAATAAAGCAGCATACCCAGTGATTTGGCAGAATGCATATATTAATCACATAAAAATGGGGTCCCACATTAAGAAATGGTCTGAATAAGAGAATTGTACTGCAATCTGTCCCCAGGGTCACAACAGTGCACTGTCTGCATATATATCTTCTGATATATACATATATATATATATACACACATACACATACATACAGAGACACATACACACACACACCCCTATATCCTGAAAAGTTGGTTCTTGCTAAAACAGTAAAAGCTCTTAAAAATATTGCATTGACAACTCACATTTAAGATATAAAGGACAGAACACTAAGTAATGACCGCTGTAATGAAAGTTTAGGATTAAGAATCAGAGCAAACAGTACTGGTTTATGTTGATTTATTTTTTCCTTCAAGAGTGGCTAGATTTAATCTGCATATTCGACTAAAACATTTTTACACTGGAAACGTCAAAAATTTAGCATTTAACTTACATGTGGGAGATCAGCATTGGAATCTGCTACATTAGTCAGAAATATAACATCTTGAATAGAAGGAGGGAGGCCTTGCATCCCAGATGGGTTGAAGATTCTAGTGTCTGTTCAATTATTTCTGTTGATGGTATAGGTGTAACAGGCTATCAAGACAAAAGCAACAAACCTTTTCAGGGTCAAGGAAGCTGCTGGTGCTTATTACTTTCCACACTTCATGAGTGCACTTACGGAGAATAAATTCAACTTCACATTGGATTTCTTTTTTCATGTATCACAGCTCCATTCTCCACTCATATTTTACATTACATTTTTCATGAAATAATAGGAAGATAACTTGATGTACCGTTCTTTGACATATCTCACTAAGCTGTGCACATTAAAAACCTCTTAGCAGCTTAGTGAAGAGCAAAGATAAAAAAAGAGTAAGTCACGTGCCAAAGTCTTTGCTCATGTACTAAAATAAAATTAATTTGAGTTATATGTAATACTTGAGCATATGTCATTACTTTATTTGGCTGCATATCTCCTTTGTGCATTGCTGTTTTTAATACAGAACATTTTGTCATGTACATATTTGGTCTTTGAAGAGGAAGAGTTATTTTTATTTGAAAATTCTTATATATTTTCCCTTCCTCCTCATATCTGTTATGGAAAGAAAGAAAACAAAAGCTCATATTTTTTTGAAAATAAATGTGAAGTGTAGGAAGAAAAACCTCATCAATAAAATATAAATAAGACATAACAAAATTATGTGAATTACCTGTCAGATGTTATGTTCAATGGCACTTAGGCTACCAGAGGCTCCATTTCAGGAAAGCACGTGGGATCAGTGTGGGGTGTGCTGGGAATTGGGATTTTGGGAAAGACTACATGTGTATAAAGGTGGGAAGGGCTGAAGCACATGCTTTGGAAATGAAGTCACAAAGGGAGAGGAGGGAAGGTTGTCTCCTTGCATGCATGTCCATGCATTTGCTCCCAGGGCTTGTCCTGGAGTGAAGCGCTGCTGTCACATCACAGTGGGCTCACACAAGGGGATGCTGATGCCAGATCCAGCACCTGGGATGGAGGAGTCCTGGTTGTGTACTGTACTGTACAGCTGGTTGGATATTGGAAAAAGGCTCTTCAGCCAGAGGGTGGCTGGGCACTTGGAGCAGGCTCCCAGGGAAGCGGTCACAGCACCACACCTGACAGAGCTCAAGAAGCTCTAGAGCACACCATGTGTTTCTTGGGAATGGTGAGGTGCAGGGTCAAGAGTTGGACTTGATGACCCCCATGTGTCCCTTCCAACTCCGAATATCCTAAGATTCTGTGAAATGAATGCAGTAGCTCTTCCCTGCTGCTGAAATGGGTGCTGGATATTGAAAGTGCAGTCTTGTGGATGTACAAGGAGGAGCAGATGATGTTTTATCCCATCTTCAGCTCTACTGCACACCAAGCCCATGTACTGAAGCTCCAGGGTGTTTGCCTTGTCATTTTAGAAGTGCCTGGGGAGGATTTCTGTGCCATTTTCACAGGGGCAGTGAAGTGTGACCCTCTAACTCCTTGTTCCCAGGTTCTCACATTCAAAAATGATCTGACATTGTTTCTTTTCCCCTGCACATCATTGTCAAAGGGTAGATGTGTATTTGTGATGCATCGCTTAGGCTTGTGATAAAATCATATTCTTTCCTTTTGATCATGTTGTTTCCTTCTTCTAGAAACTGTGTAACTGAGCCTTATTGCACTCTCCTTAAATACAGCTGTGGAACACAACAAAATTACTGTCATTTGGCAGAAACCTTATTTTATCTTAGATTCTGCTTCTGATTCATGTAGAGCAACAGACTCAAAAAAATTAACAGAAATCAGTGTCCAATGACCAGCTCAATCAAAATATTTGAAGGAAACTTCACTTTCCTGGTGGTTTCTGATATTTTCTTTATCCATCTTTCTTCCTATGTTTATTTCTTAGCTGGAAACATAGCAGCTTACTAAAAGAGTTCTGTCTTGAATTTATTTTCACTATTATGAGCAATTACTTTTTCTTTTAACTTCAGTTCTTTCACATGTGAAAAAAAGTTGACACATCAATAACATGTGTAAGTGAAATCTGACATTTTCATTCTGCAGAGATATAGAAAGAGGTTTTTAACATTGCTTTCCCTGATAAAATGCTTAAGCCAAAAGATCATGAGCAACTAATGACTCTGGAAACCACAGAAGTTTCAAGAAGAATTTAAAGAAGAATTTAAAATTTATTTGCACAACAAAGCTTGAAAGACTCATTAAAAAAAAAAAAAGTAAAATTCTTTACATTTGAAGAAAGAAGAGTACATATTGGATTAAAATACAAATGGTTTTTCATACAGTATTTGTCTCTATGATTTGGCTGTAAGGACCTATGTCAACAGACATTTTAATCTTGTAGTCAAAGTCAATAGAAAAAAATATTGAATTTGATCCTCCAGGTCATATCAGGTGTGTAAAACAATTTCTACTGCCTGTCCTAAATACAAACAGGCACTGGCTTGAGGAGTATATGTTTTGTATTTGCACCCTCCCTGTATGACAAGGATGTTCCAGGTACCATCTTTTTCCTTCAGCCTTTTTCCTTTGATTTCTACTGGTTTATCAAATTTCTCCTGGATTATACATTTTCCTTAGTCTTGTCCCCCTAATCTAACACAATATCATCTTATTAAAGATTTTGGGGTTGCACTTTTTTTTTTTTAATTCTTAAGTTTACCTCCTCTCTCCTTTTCAAACATTTTGCCTTCTATTCCTTTTTTCATTTTTATGTACATTTCTGAGTTTGTTAATTTCCTCATATCCTCTTGAACTGCTGACTATAGATCCCAGCTTTCAGCAAGTTAGATTGTTGAGTTATTATGATTGTATGCTGGCAAGCAGTGCATCAGGTCATGCAAAAATAATTAGAGATTTTGATTTATACAACAGCATTCCAAGAAGTCTCTAGGCATTATCAAAAGATACCTTAAGATGAAAAGAAAAGAAAGCTAATTAATTTCCAAAATAGTCAAGATATTGAAAATATTTGAAAAACAGTAATAAGGAAGAGAATTTAATTTAACTGCTAGAAAACTTGAAGAACTTAGCCACTTGTTCTGCTAATGCTAGAGAATTGCCTATTAAAATTGTTTCTTTAGTTGCATAGCAGAAAGGTGCTTTTGTTCATGTCCATTTGTTAAATTGATTTTGTCCAGATCAATCACATGTTCTGTTTTTAAACTTATGATATCCTTTGCACACATAAATGTTCATAGTCTCTCTTCTATTTCTGTCTTCACATTTTTATTTTTCAGGAAAATATTCTCATTTGGTTTTCATATACATATGTATATCAGCCAGTAGTTTTGGGTTTTGTTGGGTTTTGTTTGTTTGCTTGTTTTGTTTTGTTTTGTTTTTTGTCTGTGTGATTTTCTTTATTGTTTAGGCTTTTTTTTAAAAAAATGTGTAATTTGAAAATTCACTGCTCTCGCCCACCCCAGCTCTGTTACCATTTTCTCTTCTCCTCACTGACCTTTTCTATTCTATTTCTAAACAATTTCATAGCACCTCCTCTGAAATTCCTATTTGCTCTTCCATTTTTCCACTCTGCTACATCTTCAAGATGTGTACAGTCAAGATTTTTTACAGATACCTTGAATCATAACCCTCAGAACAGATGGATGGGGACAAATCATTGAATAATGAAACTAGACTTGCTTAAGCTGATTACTCTGTACTCTCTCTGACCTTCATTTTTAAAATGGAGAATTCCTTCAATGTCTTATTCTGAAAAACAAACTCAATATAAAAGGTTATCCTGAACTGACTGCAAGATCAAGAGTCCTAGAAGATGTAGGCTGAGAAAAAACCTGGCTGAATTGCATCTCCAAACTTCAGTTTTAAAAAGAGAATATAAAAATGTTTGTTGCTATGTTGCTACTGTCATAAAGTTTCAGAGGTACCCTCTTTCAGTGACTTAAGTTTCCATATATATATATATTTTTAAATCTGGTAAATTAGAATACTGATTATAAGTTGCTATGAAATATAACTGAAACAAGTAATTTTCTGACCTATCAGAAAATTTGTCAGTGAAATAATGTAATGAAAAGTAAGTTAAAGAAGGAAACTACAGTTTCCCTGCAGCCATTCTGTTGTGTAGCTGTGCTTATTCTATTCCAGTGGAACTCTAGCTGCAATAAATCACGGCATCTCCCAGTGACAGTTTCAAATGAACATGTTTATTGGGACAGACAGGTACATCACTAAGAGTGTTACTTACTTCAGCTGCTGACATACAGTACCAGCTGTTGGATTTAAACACTGACTCAGTCACTGCAACTGAAAACTACGGGAGTTTTTCAAATCCTACACCAATATGAGAAAAACAGAGGCATCATGGCATGACATAAGTAATATAGATTTTTTTTCCAACAACACAAAAGCTTTGAAGTTTGAGAGAAAATTCCCCAACCAAACCAGGGAATACTTCCATTCTAACAACAAAAATACAATACATTCATATTAAATACTGTAATTCTGTTTTTTTAAGAAAGTTTAAAAAAAGTTTTACTTTGAAAAATCAGTGACTGAACTTTGGAGGCATGCTTATTTTATTAATTTTTTTCATATATATAACCAAATCACCTCTGATCTTTATTTTTAACCTTTGGGTAGTATAGGCTTTTGTGTAAGTAGTGCAGAGTAGAAACACATCTGGCACTGCTGTGAGCTCTTCCTCTATCATGGAACTTGAGGACCCACCTCATACAGGGATCTGGGGAATCAACCTGAAGCAAAGGTTGTTTTTGTTGCCGTTAATTTAACAAACAAACAAACAAACAAACAAACAAAACCCCACCACAATCCTCACCATCCCTAATAAATTAAAGAATTTAAAAAAAAAAAACAAAAAACAAACAAAAAAAAAAAACCAAAAAAAAACCCCACAAACCAAGAACTCATACCAGAGTATACATAGGTGATGGGAACACAGTATGAAATGTACTTTGAGGTGGAATTCTTCAGGAAGACAGGATACCCATTGTCATTGGGGAGGCTCCAGTGTCAAGAATAGTTGGGATTTTGTTAAATGGAGATATTTAGAATGAAAAAAAAAATCAAAAGGGTATTAGTAGCCTTGTGGGAGGAAAACACCAGTTCTACAGGAAGGAAAGGAGGTGACAGCTACCTCATAAATAAAAGCACTGTTCAATAGTCTCAACCACGTCTCTTATGCTTCAAGATTAAGAACTGTTGTGTCATACTGAGACCATATGAAAAACAATGACCAGAACAACCAGATGAGAGAGTCTTTATGTCCTGATAATGAGGAGATTTTTGTGGTTATTCTAGCATCAGAAAAGGAAGAATGAGATGGTTGGAGTTTCCCTTCTGAGTGAGTGAATCCTGTCTGACAACCAGTTCAGGAAGCATGAAGCCTAACTGGAGCCAAGCAAAAGATTTTAAAGATATATTGTCAATACTAATGCTGCCTTTTGGCCAGGCTTTATTTCATCTTCAGTATAAGGTGCTTTACTAATTACTCTGGCCAGTCATTTATCTTCCTCATAGGAGACTGTCGTGACGGCAGTCATCTACTAGTGCAAGTCAAGAAGAGGATTATAAAGAGGAGTACAAAGGGTTATTAGACCTTCAGCTCCAGTATACAAGATTTGGAAGAGACCTGCAAATTCTGCAAGATTAACCTGCAGCTCTGTAAGTGCTTGAAACATGAATACCTAAAATTTCAGTTAAAATGTCAGTGTCTTTTTATACATGACATTCCATGAAGCAACACCTCTGGCAAGACATGAAGTTACAAGCAAAAAAGTCAACTTCCAGACCAAAAATCCCTGTAGTGTTGTTCTGTTGGGATGGGTCAGTCCTTTCTGGCTGTCAGGTACCCACCAAAATGCTGTGCCATCCACCTCCACAGCAGGAGAGGGAGAGGAGATGTGATGAATCCACCTTGTGGGCTGTGGCAGGGGCAGACTGATGGTTCACCCCTTACAACAGTCATTGTCATGGACAAAACAGATTCAGCTTGGGAAAATTAGTTTAGCATACAGTCCTTCATGATCTTCTGCAGGTTCTTCACTTCTCCAGCGTAGTTCCTTTCCTCAGATAGTTCAGTCCTCCATGAAGAATCTGCTCCAGTGTGGGTCCTCCATGAGGACACAGGTCCCTTACAAACCCTGCTGCAGCATGGGCTCCTCTCTAGAGGCCACAGCTCCTGCCAGGAGCTGGCTCCAGGTAGTTTTCCATGGCATTCAGGGCATGTCCATACAAACTCTCGTGCAGTACTTTCTGTTACTCAAAATCAAATATAAAATAACTCACTTATGATGTCTTTAGTTTCTAAAACAAAACAGGTGAAAATATTTTGCATGGAAGCAATTGTACAAACATATTTGATATTCCAGGGCAAAGGACATACCACATAGCAGAGTAAGGACAGCAACTTTCACTAATATAGAACGTAATTTGAAGGGGGTGGGTGAGCAATCTATAAATGTATTTTATATACATGAGAGTACTATTTATACCTATTAAGTTGGACTGCAGGAGAGCTGGCAGATCCTGAAAGTAAGAGTATTAAGAGGACAGCAATCAGACTAGTGTAATTCAAAAGAAAGTTAATTCAATAAACTACCAATACAATCAGACATGCATCCATGTTAAAGGAGAAAAACAGGGGAAAATTGCCAACTGACAAAAATGCTGCTGCCAAAGGGTGTGTATGATGAAGTGACAGAAGAATGAACATGAAAATAATCAAAAGGCTAGCTATAAAATAAAATACAGGAAGAAGTTTTTTAAACACAATAGAAAATAAAATCAAAAGGAAGCAAAAGCCTCTTATTCAATAGGAAAGGAGAACAAAAAGGAGATTATGCACGACAGACCAAACTCAATACTTTCTTTGATTTTTTTTATTATAAAAGAAAGAAAGAAAAAGGTAGTTTTGACGAGATACTTCACAAAATGAGTTTTATCACAAGGATAAGTATGTCAGGGAGAATTTGAAAAAAGTAGGGTGAAGAATATTTAGATACATGAATTGAATATAAACTTATCTTTAAATGTTTAAAAAAAAATCTATCCAGGGAGATTTATAAAACTTTGGTGGTTTTCTTCAAGAGATAATAGAAGACAGAAGACTTGAAAAAGGGGAAAAAAATATGAAATTCTGTATCAGCTATTAAGAAGTGAGTGGGAAAGAATGCAAAAGAATTACAGGTCATGGTACCTACCTTTAGGAATTAGGACAGAAAGATCTTTCAATCTATTCATGTTGAAAGAGAATAAAATGAAAAAGGCAGACAGTGTAGTTTTGTTGAAGTTCAGATAGTCCAAAGCAATCTTATTTCCTCCAAGATGGAACATGTATCAGGTTAAAACTGAATATGTAGCTGACTTAAATAAGGTTGTTCCTACTGCCCTAAGGTAGTACTCTCGAAAGAAAACCAAGGAACCAGAATCCAAATAAAAACACAGATGAGCACTCATTGCTTTCTAAACTACAGGTCAAGTACTTAATAATGATTCCTTCATTGTGAAAAGGTATTTCATCAATAGAACACCAGGAATAAAAGAAGAACATGACAATAGGTCTCAATGGCATAAAATGTAATGTCACTGGGAAAAACTCATGCTGGAACAGCAAAAAGTCTCAACGGGGGAAAAGAAACCTGAAGAATTCATATGAAAAGACAGACTAGAAAAGATGAAAGGCAAAATTACTCCAGATATACGGATAATGCACACTCTACACAGATAATGGAAGAGGTCACAAATACAACATTGTGCTGTGAAGAAGACTAAATCCGTCAGTTTGATGCTTAATCCAATAAATTGTGAAAACGGCGGTTTTCAGATGTTTACTCTCTCTATATCTAATTGCTTCAATTTGGTGAGGGAACACTGTAGCACAAGTTTCATACAGAGCCTGTTAACAGAGCTGCTGCTAACATTAAATATTCTGTTCTTCATCTCTGCAATCAATTTCTTACATCTTTCTCGGTTTCATCTGGAAGCAGACAGCTTAAAAGTAAAGTGATATAAAGTGTTTCCCAGCAACTACTTCATCACTTCCAGTGACCTTCAAATTACATTTAACATTTGTCATGGACAAAACTATAAGGCTGCTCAGTGTTGTGGACAGGAAGATTCATCTGGTACTGTTAACCTGATCAATAGTGAAATAAAAAGTCAACTGAGCTTACATTTTTACAAGCCCAGGAGAAAGTTAAAAAACACATTAGTTGGTTTAACAAAATGATAGCAGACAGAGAGTCAGTATGCAAGGTTATAAATGATGGTAGCTCTGTAAGCCCTATACATCATATATAGTGATAAACTACTCACACTGAATTAGTTAAAGGACAATCTCACTTTTGTTTCTTTTACTTCAATTTTTCCTGTACTTTGTCGCCTAGAAAGAAAAAAAAAAAAAAAAGAGGTTGTGGGGGTTGAAGGCACACAAATGATACTGAATTTCAGATTAAGAAAATGTGCCATGTGGTGGGGAGGCTGATTTCATGAGCTTTAATTATCCAAACTATGGGTCCATTAGTAAGCTTTTTGATACAACAGAACTAGATCAGTAGACTGAAACACATGGTCCTAAAGCTCCTGAGCTTTATTTTGTTTCTTCCTTATGCCTATATAACAAAAGAAAAGAAAAAGTCTTTGCACTGGGACTGCTTTACCCATGGTCAGCTATGGGTGTCTCAGCACAAGGGGTGAATAATGTTCTTTCAGGACACAAGGACTGCTTTGTCCTCTATGCTCTTTTTGACTTCCTCTAAATATTAGTATGTGGCTTTCACTGCTGCCTCCACTGACCCTCCAAAAACCTCATAAACCTAAACTTGAACAGGCTGCTGGAGAGAATATAGTGGGCAAGCGTTGCAGTGTGAAGTTTGGAAGAAATGTTGCAAGGAATATGCTGGCAAGGGAAGGTGTTATTTACCGCTTCACTGGATAGCAGAAGATAAATGGGAGAAGAGACTGTAAGTGATTGCTGCTGCTTAGTGGGGACAGCCTTCACCAGGGCTGGGGAAGCAGCAGGAAGAGCTGGCTGCGTAGTTTCTTGTGACAAGGGGCTTGCTTTTTGTTAAAGAAATCCCTCTCTTTTCCTTCAAATGATTTAAGTTCTCTTACATCCACCCAACTTACCTCCTTGACAGCTTTTCAGAGCAATTAGCAAACAGTCCTGTGCCGAAGCATTTGAAGCCATTGAGGGCTTCAACACCCAGCCATGAGGCACCAGCACCCAAAGACTGTACTCCTTTCCCAGACAATCAGAACCAGAATCAGTTCCAGTACCAGAATTGTTCAGCCTCAGAAGCCACCTCTGTCCTTCTCCTGGAGTAACCTGGAAGTCAGAGTGGGCCTACTGCCACAAGAGCAAAGGAAACTTCTCTTTGCAGTCTTTCTCCCTTGCACAGACTGAAGGCAGACTGACCACAGCCCTCAGGACTCAGGGCCACCCAGACCCTGGAGCACAGGGTTCCTGCCCCATCTGTTTGCTACCTGACCTCAGGGGACCCTTGTAGTTTTCTCCTTTTGCTTTTCTGATTTTCTCCTTCATTCCACTGAGAGGGCAATGAGCAAAGGACAACGTGGCTGCTTACCTGCTAACTGGGGTCAACCCATAGTCACCATTTTGTGTCATAAGTAAATAATTAATCATAATAATTATATGTATCTAGAGCAGAAGACTGTACCCTGTTTCATAAACGTGTTGAAATTGGAGGGCTTCAAACAGTTTTGTAATGTTTTCAAGATCTTTTCAAGTGTGAAGTTAAGCAGGAATTAGATGATGCCATTTTCTCCAAAGACTGTGAAGAAGTTTTTTTGGGAGATCAAAATCATGGAATGGTTTGGGCTGGAAGAGACCTTAAAGCTCATCTAGTTCCAGCTTTCTGCTGTGGACAGGGACATCTCTATGTTCTGAAAGAAAGGATGGAGTGCAATTGACTCTCTTCTACCACAGCCCTACAAACAGGAGAGATTAGTTGGTATTAATTCTGTGTGAGCAGACAATTGCTGTCAGTGTCAACCAGGATCATTTTTCTGATACAAACCAGAGTAGATACTGGAGTGTAGTTAAATCTGCTCAAAGCAGCTCAAATCATTCTGAAAGGAATAGGTGCAACTCACAGTGTGAGCTTTTCATACCTGTAAGGTGCTACAAAGGTTTTTTTTTGAGATCCTTCTCTCTGTCCCCTAACTGGTGCCTTGGTGTGTCTGGTGGAATGAATAAAAGAGATTTTTCTCTAGATGCTTATCTGTGGAGCCTTCTTCATTTAATTAATCTGAAATGCTTTTAGGGAAAACTTTTGAGTTATTTGGAACAATTTGTTAGCCTAGAAGTGCTATTTAATCACAAGCAAACTGGATGTTAAAAGCCTGATGAGTAATTTGAAGTTTTCCACCCTGATTGTCATGTCTAATACAAATACAATAATACAAAAATACAGTAATACAATACACTATTAGCAGTTTCAACGGTACTAAGTTATCACTAAAGCTCTGAATTACTGTTACAATGTTTTTTGGTTTGTTGGTTTTTTGGGCTTTTTTTAATTGTAGAAAACCATATGGATACCAGGACTTCAGCATCACACAGTGACAATCTAAATATGGTATTCCTATAGGAGAGCAGAAATTATGCTGTCCTGGTACATAACTACGAGTGTGCACAACATAATTTTGTAAATAATAAAAGGAAAAATCAAATAAAGATTAAACATTAGTAGTTGCTAAGCTGCAAAAATGCTATTAAACTAGATAATCTAATTAATCAAACAAACAAACAAAATACAATAAAAATTCTGTAAAAATCCTGATGACACTACCTACATTTTTCCTGAGTTTTGTCAGTCATAAATTATATTGACTGGTTCCACTGCCATTATAACATGGCATTTGCTCTTTTTGTGAACCCTGAGATAACATGGTTTATTACATGTATATATCTGTGAATTATTTTTTGGGTTTTTTTTGTTGGTTTGATTATTTTTTGGGGTTTTTTTGGTGTTTGATTATTTTGTTGGTTCTTTTTTTTTTTCCTTTTTTTTAGGCACAGGAAAGAAAGGAGATATTTTGCTTTGTTTTCCCTCACTAAAATGTTATTAGAGGCAAAAAGATGATCACAATTTTATTTTCTCTTATCCATTGGTGGAAGGGGAAAAAAATTTCTTAAAACTTCCAAGACATTTTTTTCCTCAACATTTTGATAAAGAAGGAAAGGAATACAGGAGTCTGCATATGCCTTTGAATTTGAATACCTTGGTAAGAGTTTACCATTAAAGGTAAGACAAAAAATTTTGGAGCTGCTTATGAGTTCATTAGCTATTGAAGATGATCAAGATGATAAATTATTTCTTCTCATTAAACTGGCAAAAGGATTCTGGATGGTATCATGCCCATCCAACCCAGACCACTCTATGATTTTATGGAACAGCAAGCACTTAATGGAAAAGAAGCTGATTCTTAGCTCTCAGCACAGAACACTTTTCCCCTTTTTTCTATGTATGCTTAACTGAATACCAGAGTTGAAATGTGTAAAGCTTTTGGCTCTTGGCCTCATACTGAACATTGCAGAGCAGAGGTAGCAGTGAAATTAGAATTCACTTAGAAGCCCTTTTTATTCTAGTCCAACTGACTGTCTCCATTTTATGGTTTATGTTTGGTTTTGGTGCTCATGGAGAGAAGGCCTCCTTTCCTACACTATTTTCATAAATAGAGATTGACCAAGCTGGTACTTTTCTGATTGACCCGAACAAAGCTGAATATTTTGCATATTCTCCTCCCATTGTGTCTACAACAAGGTGTTGTCATACTTTACTACAAACTTGGGCATCATGAAACACTTCTTTCAGAAACTCTACAAAAGCATCCAAGGAGTGATTCAATTATTTTCATAAGTTACCAGTTATATGCTTCATAAATGATTCTTCAGCAGAATTTACTTGAACAATTTAAGACTGAATAACAGTTTTGCCTAGTTAAAATAAAGCTTTGGACAAAGACACTTCATTATGAGTTCACCATCAAATCAGATAACTGAACAAATATACATTTCTTATTATAATCCTAGATATCTATGACCTTTATGCTATGCATATATATGTTTTCAAAATACATATTTTTGGTTTCATCCCCCAGAAAAATATATTTTGAAAAGCCCAAATAAGACTTCCTTGGTCTTCAGTGCTTACAACTTCAGTCTCTCACATAATGTCCTAAATATGCTCTGGGCAGTGTAATTTGAGTTCTGGTTCAAAAAAACAGTACTATATTTTGTACCATATTTTCACAATTAATTTTATAGCTGGAAATTAATTTCTGATGCAGATTTTCAAATTTTGTTTCATTTATATTTTTGAATATCCTAATATGATCCAATATTGGGATATATATTTAATACAATATAATACTGTTTAAAATATTATAATATATCTTTATTATAATAATTATATAACTATATAATAATTATATATTTAATNTATGTATTGTGTAATAATATTTAATATAATATAATATTTAATATAACAGTTGAAACTGTTATATTTGAAAATCTGGTTTATCATTACATTTCTTAATTTGTCACACTGTTGGTGAATTCGCCACATTCATATAAGTAGGAAAACATCTATATTGTTTTGTTCATAATAAAGATGAGATTATTTTGTGTTTGACTTTTTTTTTTGGTAATGAGATTTTCTCTACAGTTTTTTTCTTTTTTTTCCTTTTTTTCACCTGTTTTGATCCACTATATGGTATTTCTCAAGAGATGTGTATTAATAGCAGGTGTTTTCAAGGTACTTGGATGGTCATAATTTTAACTTTTTCTCTTTGATTTCCTCTCAAAATAAAAGTTTTCCTTTCTGTCACACTGTGCCTCCACAAAACTATAATGAACAGCGTATTGTGAGCAATCTTGTATCACTTTTGGCAGGGTCATTTACGCAGCTGAGGTAATGCATCAAAGGAAAAATGCTTCAGAGATTATATATATGGATTCCAATTCTGACTTTATTGCATGTTAGGTGATGTCCAAGTGTTTAAAATTCATGGAACTATTATATCTCATCCTTCCCTATCCCTACATAAAGAAAGGAAAGCTTGGGGGAAAAAGAAATTAAATATTTTTAGTATTCTGAGAGAAGGAAATTGCTTGCAGTTTTCCTTGAATGTGGAAAAAAATTGCTCACTGTCTGTGTCTGTTCATAAATAATGAAGTAATAGCTAATTTAAGCAGGATTTTTTACAACTTTCCTTCAAGGAACTGAAGGTAGGAACTTTTGTACACTCTTACCATTACAGCATTTCGCTTTCACAAATGTGTATGATTTTAAATATCCAGCTTTTAAAAGCTGGTGAGAATTTATGACCTATCTGCCAAGCTGCCATGAATAACTAAATAGTTGCTGTTAGGCCTGTTCAGCTCCTAGGTAGAATTCATTAAAATACTTTTATGGCTATTCAAATTGAATGTTTTGCTTCAGTTGTGGTAAGCTAACTGTACATACATAGCTTTGGTATCTCTGTCACCAGGAAATAGCTTTGGACTGCTTCATCTTGATTGTTTTACATTATGTTCCCATATTCTTACATTACTGCTACTCTAATTTTTTTTCCTGTCCTTTTTTTTCATATCCAATAAAAGTATTGCTTTCAAATTATTTCCAGTACTAAGACATAATATTTCACCGAAACAATAAGACATGTATATTGATGTTTTTTACCTGTGTCATAAATTTTTGTAATTGGTAAGAGTCACATCAAGCAACAGCAGTATAAGTCATGGTCAAATCTGTATGATAAATAAAGTAGATTCACTTCTAACTGCTGTAATAGTAAATTGACTGGCCTAAATAGGCATTCTAAAAAAAAAGAAAAAGTATAAACAATGCATAAAAATGACATTATTCAGAAGCTGAAACAGACTTTTTGCCTCACTTCTATACAGCATTATAATTTTCCATCACATTTAGATTAAAACCAAAGTGGTGATTCTGGCCTTTCCTTGCACTGAGCTGCAAGTTTTTGCTCTCCAACTGTGGTAGCTGTGGTATTTCTAGAGATGATTTGATGGAGTGTTTTTTTTTTTTCTTTCTTGTTTTGTTTTGGTTGGTTGGTTGGTTTTTGTTTGTTTGTTCCTTTCTCAGGTGGATTAGGAAATTCTTCCAGCTAAAGATTACCCAACTACCCTAGCTGGCACCAATAAGCACTAGTGCTGGCACAAAGAAAATGAAAGCAATAGAAATAGGAACATAACGTATGGGGTACAGAAAAATTTCCCTTGGTGACATTCCACATTGCTGAAAGTGACTGTGAAATCACAGTCTTTCAATCATCCTCCAATTGTTGTGTGTAGACACAACCCTTTAAATTCTGTATACATTTTTTCAACAATAGGAACAACATGTTTTTCTATGGTTTTTCAAACACCTTGGGATGAACCTCAGGGTTTCACACAATGTTATTCTATCCCTCCAACTCTCTTCATAATTAGCAGCTATTTAGCCAAAGCAGTTTTTAGAGCCCATCAGTCCACTACTGTGAAATCCAAAACCTGATGGTGCCTCCTAGAATCTGTTACCTTCCCTTCAGTAAAGGGGTACAAAAGTGGAATGGGAATCTATTTCTTCTTTTCAATTTTTTACATGGAGCTGGCAACAGTTAACAGGATGTAAAATGTTCTACCTTCTTCACTGCAGTGAGCAATTGCCTCAAATAAAAAACAAGTTGTCACTGTGTTCAAATAAGTGTTATTTCTGTTTTTCAGCAAGTGAAGAACATAAGGCTGGCAGCATGAGTAAATGAAAGAGTCAGGTTTCCCTGGGACTTGCCTCCCTCCAGTTCCTGTCAGCCAAAACCCAGTTATTTGCAGAGGAAGGAAAAGAGCACAAGTATAAACAGGCCCTGAGGTAAACAGGGCTTTGGCAGAAATAAGAAAAACTTCCAAAGCCATTCAGGAAGCCTTAAGGAAGTGTGTTCATGCTGAATTAATTATGTTTTTATTGCTTATGAAAAGATTGTGGAAAAACACATTTTCCTCACTGTGAGAAAGGAGAAGTTGTTAATTTGCATTCATCTAGCTAAAGAACATAGCTGAAAGGAGGGAATACAGGAATCTATCACTGTCATCCTTGTACAGCATTCCTTATTTTTGGTATATTCTAGTTAGAAAGTGAAAGCATTCTAAGGCAGAGAAAGCAAACCACATCCTGGGCTGCACTAAAGCCCCGTGGGCAGCAGGGCAGGGAGGGCATTCTGCCCCTCTGCCCCACTCTGCTGAGACCCCACCTGCAGGGCTGCATCAGCTCTGGGCTCCCAGCACAGGAAGGACAGGGACCTGCTGGAGCCAGGCCAGAGGGGCACCAAGGGGATCAGAGGGATGGAGCAGCTCTGCTGGGAGGAAAGGCTGAGAGAACTGGGATTGTTCAGCATGGAAGAGAAGTTTATGGCTTTTTCCTCACTTTGCAAGACATTGTACTTGAGTACAAGTGTTACTCGATCATTCCTAGGGGGTGCAGAAATATCATTCTCCCTATCATAAAAATAAGATCAGAGATATTTACAGATGAAAGAAGACCTATGAAGTTATATCAGGTCATATATATCAGGTTATATTTTAGATGAACTGAATCTAACACAGAGTCAAAAAGATATTCGAACTGGGTTTTGACAATATATGAAAAATAGCTTAGAAATTTAGTAAAATCACATAAAAGAATGAAGCCTCACTTATCTCACAAGTATTTAAAACACGATAGAGCATATGATTTCCAGAAGAGAGTGTGGAAAATGTCACTAAATGATTTGTACTTGAACTTTTTATTATTTTTAAAGTCCTTTCAACTTTTTATGTGCTTTTCAGCACCCCTCTGAACATTTTACTATTGCTATCTTCCAGCGCTCAGGTGTCTGGAACTTTACTTAATATCCCATTTGCATTTGTACTAAGGACAAACAGAAATAGACTACTAGTTTTTTTTTTTTTCCTGCTTGGCATGATTTACAGAGTTGTTCTGGGGTTTTATAAGCTATACTACATTGTAAAAAGGTCCACTTTGTGCCCTGATATCTTCCTTCAATCTGATTTAACTGTATTTCTCTTAGAATTTTATGCCTTTCTGAGTTTTCTGTCTCTATTCCCAGATTGATTTTATGCACTTTTTTACGTTGCTTGAAGATTACTCAGCACAGAGTCCAACAATTTTAGAGTTGTTTGAAAACATTAGTAACATTAACATTATTTTCTCTGCCAGATTACTGAAACAAACAAACAAAAAAGGCAAAACAAAATGCCACTTTTTCCATACTTCCTGGATTATTTTCTTCATTTCTGCATGATATAATTTGCCATCATCTTTTTTTGGCAGAAGAGCACTTTCCCTCCATGCAGGCGAGGATTAGTATATATTTGCTCCATTCTACAGTGCCTCCCATCTCTCCTTAGTGCTTAACAGCTATTCATTTGCCCTAGGACTTTTCTCACATGTTAAGGCCTTTTTCACCATGAGTAGCCTGTATGTGTGATCTGTGCTTTCTGCCTAAAAGGGTCCTGAATTCTTAGGAATCTGCATAATTGTTCAGAAAGGGATTGCTGGCTGACACCATTGCCTAAACACAGCAAGATAAACTTCCTGCATTTGCCTATCAGCAGCATGTCTCTTATTTGGAGTCTATGTGCTATCTCAACTTGCAGAAGCAGAATTAACATTCTGCCCAAAAGGGAATGAAATGATCCCCTGGAAGGAAAAGAAAGGTAGAGCATAAACAGGCAGATAAGTCTCAGGACTTCTGGGACATGATGGCTCTAAAGAGCAGCATTGCAGCCAGAGTCAGGGCATGAATTCATGTCATGAACATGCTGAGGGAGAACTGATAGTGTCAGGGGCATCAACTATCAGCCATCTGGGGCAATGGAGGGCAACACCCACAGGAAAAAATCTGACATCAACAGTGGAGAACTCTTTCACGGCTGCTGATGAAAGTCCTCAGTCAGATGAAATCCTCCAAGAGAGGGTTTTTAGCTCACACTTCACAAAGCAGTGATGAACACGTCTGAGAGTTCATTGCTGTGCTACAGCCTAATAAAGCCAGAGCCTCTGTCTCTGGTGTTTCTTTCTGCTCAGCAGCAATGAACATTGTCTTATTAAAGGGTTTATTAAAAAGTAATATAAAAATCTACTCCTACTACTATAAACTATTTCAACTGATAAAGAAATAGGTACAAGGAGCTACAAGCTCTGATGTCTTTTCTGACAGAAAGGAGCAAGAAAATGAACAAATACAATGTTATGTTTCTTTATTGAATTTTTAAAAACAAGTGTATGCTCCACCACCTGCCTTTCTTAAACTTTTCAGGTTTCCTAAATGCAATTCTTCAAAGGCAAACCCTTTGAAAATCCTTTGTTTTAGAATCTTGGGAAATTATAATAGTATAATGTCCTGGAGTGACTTTTCTTTTTACTTTCTAAAAGAAACCCCTTTAAATTTTTTTTTCTCCCAAAATTACCCTAAACCAAAGCATGTTTCTATATGGCAAGTTCTATATTATGTATAGATCACATTAATATTCCCTGATTATTACAATTTAAACTTTGTTACTGTAATTTTCTTTAAATACAGTATTATCCACAAATATGTATTCCCCCCACTGTAAGACAACATTTCCAAAATTATTGCTCTTTTTAATCCTCTGGGTTTTTTTGGTCACCTAAAGAATATAAGATAACATGAAGTGAAGTATAAAACCATTTCAGAGAAATAATAAGAAAAAAAAACCAAATCAAAAAACAACATAGCTATATTCTGAGCACCTTTATGCAGATTGCAGGCTTATTACATGATGTGGCTTGTAAAAGGCTCTGCAAAATCATCCTAGCCCTGGCCAAACAGATGTAAACTGAGAAGTGAAATCTGCAAATATCAACTTATTTCTGAATGAATTAACCTGATTTAATAGAATAGAATCAAATTTCAAGCTACACAGCTAATGACACCATATCTGAAAGTCTTATACTAAGTGGCTCAAGACCAAAGAAAAATATTATCCTATATAATCTACCCTAGTGTATTGTTTTAACAGGAGCTCCACATCTCTTTAAACATATTTAAAAGAGAGTTTGAGAAAATGAGAATTAAAGAATTAATTGTATTGAAGCAGATAGAAAAACCTCGTTTTCTCATGAGCTAATACAGGATGAGGAATAAAAGGATGTACTGCCAAGAAATATATTTTTAACTCTATTATTAATCTTCCAGAACTCGAAGTTTAAAACTGTGCAGATTGACAAACATACAGGTAGATTTCTTCCTTAGGTGGCTTGTCTTAGGATACCACAGAAAATTCTACAGCATCTGAAGAAATGAACACAGTCCCTTCTTTCCTCTCCCTGGTTTAACTGCCAGCATGTGAGGAATTGAGATAATGCTTTTTCAAATGCTTTTCACAACGATTTTTTTTAGAAAGTAAAAATGACACACTTTTATTTAGAAATCCCACCCTAAGCTAGCCTATGAAATAGCAGGGAAGCTACACCCACCACAGCCCTGACTTTGTGGGCTTTGATGGATGGAGAGGAAAGAATGAGGATAAACTAAAGGACTGTGCAAGCCTGAAGGAGACCCTGAAGCTTCTCCCTCAGAAGGTGCCAAGGTGAGAGCACAGCGTGGGTTCTGCATCACTACCTAAACCCAGAGTCACAAGATTAAAAGACTAAACCAGACTAAACTGCCTGATTTGGTCTCAGGTGAATCTGAACTGCAGTCTGGGCTCTCTGGGTGAACCAGAGAGTGTACTGTTGGAATAAAGTTCTCAACCTTCAATAGCTACTCAAAGTCAGCTCACATTGCAGAGCAGCCTCCTAGTGTGTCCAGAGGATCCTTTTTGGATGAAAACCAGAGGAGAGATGAACTTCAGGAGCTTGCTAAGTGCACTCATGCTACAGAGGTCTCCTGAAGTCAAAACTGCAACACTCAGCACCTTGGGAAAACTGTTCCCAGAGGCCTGAGTAATAGCAAATATATACATATTGTTTTGCCCAAAGCTCAATATTTACTGTTACAAATGGGAAAGTTAATAAAAAAATCAATGTTTGCAAGGGACTGGACTCTTTTTGGAACATGAAAATTCTTTGGTATCACAGAACTATATGACCTTTTATTTCTATAATAAAAAATATAATTGAGAAATAGTTGTTTCTCTACATATTTTTCCTCTTCTACAGCAGAAACAATAAAATGTAATAAGGCAGTAATATTGGTCTGTTGGTTCAAATCCTATAAAACCTAGTTATCTGAAATATAACACTTAACATATGTTGAAAGGTATAATTGAGAATGAAATGTAAAGCCTGGAGATCATGTTTTACAGATACTGTGTTAAACAGCTTCATTTACCCCCAAAACCTTCACAACTCAAGGCGACACAGAATCGACCCGTTATAAACTTTCTCTGTTGTTGTTCCTATACTCTGGGGAAGGAAAGATTTTTTGTTTAAGTCAACTGTAGAACAGAAGAGTAAATAATTTTAACTACGTCAGTGTTTGGAAAAAGACACAAATTTCACATAATTGTCTTCTTTTATTTCTACATAAAACATAATTTATAGGTGAAGATTAAAGGAATTACATTTATTTAGCTTAAAGAGGCGACACCTAGGGAGAAACATGATAACTCTATATAAATACCTAAAAGGCAATAATAGGAGAGAAATGAAGAGCAAGTCACACTGACCATTAGTCATAAAACAAGGAGTAATGGGCTGAGTTAGAAGGATAAATTTACCTTGGTTATTACAAGAACTCTCTGAGACAAAGGATAATTGGAGCAAGACTTCTCTTGTGAAATAGTTATTGCACAATCTTTGGAGACATTAGAGGTAGATTAAACAGCTATCTGTTAAAACATTTTGAGTTTTCAGAGACTGAACTGGATGACCAAAATTTTGTGGATTGACCTTGTTTCAATGCCAGATGCTAACCAAGCCACTCTATTACTCCCCCTATTCAACAGGACAGGAGGAGGAAATAAAACAAAAAGCTCATGGACTCAGAGATCACTCACCTATTACCAGTACCACAAAAACAGATGCAATTTGGGAAAATCAATTTGATTTATTGTTAATTAATATAATAGTAAAATGGTGAAGGATAGGAACAAATCTAAAAACAGCCCTACCACCCTCTTCTTCCCAGGCTCAGCTTTGCCCTCAACTCTTCTAATTTCTCTCTCTGAGTGGCACAGGAGGGTAGAGGCTGTTCTCAGTTCAAAAGTCTTGGCCTCTGCTGCTCCTTCCTCTTCATACTCATCCCCTGCTCCATGGTCCCAGCAGGGAAATGCTGGGGCATTTCCCCAGGAAAATGAGGTCCCAGCCATGGGGAAGAGTCCTTCATGATCTTTTCCAGAACCCTTCCAAGAGGCTACAGTTCTTCAAAAACTGCTTTGACATGGGTTCTTTCCACAGGTTACAGTCCTTTAGGAATTGTCTCCTCAAGCATGGATCCTCCAAGGATCCTTCCTACCAGAAATCCAGCTCCTCTCCATGAAATATTAATATCCACAGGCTGCAGCTGTCTTCAGAATGTGCTCACCTGCTCCAATGTGGAATTCTCCGTAGTCTGCAGGAGGACAACCTGGTCTTCTCCAGGATCTGCAAGAGAATCTCTGCTCCAATGCCTGGAGCACTTCCGCCCATCCTCCTTCACTGACGTCAATGTCTGCAGAGTTGTTTCTCTCATGTATTTTCACTACCCTCTTTCAGCTCCTGTTTTGCATTGTTTGGGTTTTTCCCCGTTCTCAAATATGTTATCACAGGGACACTGCCGACATCACAGGTTGGCTCACCTGTGTCCAGCAGTGAATCCCTCTTGGAGCCACTAAAACTGGCTTTGTTGGATATAGGGGCAGCTTCTGGTGTCTTCTCACAGAATCCACCCCTGCAGCCATCCTGCTATCAAAGTCTTGCCGTGTAAACCCAAAACAATACACTCTCAGTATGGGGAGGAAAAGAAAGTGCATGCTTAAAAATATCCAGAACTATAGGAGCACCTGTAGTTGCAGAAATCAAGCTGTTCTAATAAGGGGAAATAAAAATGCCACACAAAATATAATAAATGCTCTGACAATTTAATTTGTAAACTGCTCTAGATATGACTAAAACTGACTACTGACTGACTTCTAAGACACTTGCATCTAATTCTTCTGCACTAAGCAAATTTTCTACTAAAGAATAAAGAATACAGACAATCCACTGGTTCTGAATTCTCCCTGCTTGTCCCTCATGTTTGTGTGAGATAAAAAGTTCAATAAGAAACATTAAGACAGTTCTGTATCCAGTAGACAGAGTGAAGATTTACCCTCATATTCTTTCAGCACTTTTAGATTTTCTCTGGTGAATCAGCAAAACTTATTCCTGGGCTTTTCTGGTACTAGGGATAAATATGAAACCTGCATGCTTGAACTGCTTCTCAACAAATAATGCATAAACAAGAGAAATGTCCTAGGAGCAAACACATTAATTAACAAAACTTTCTAAGAGTAAACACTTAATAACAGCATCTACCATTTTCTTAAAATGACAGTTTTCGTTTATGAACCCAAAATGAAACTTTAGACGAGGAGGGAATAAATTAAGGATATAATATTTGATATTAAAATTTGATTGACACCCCTTCAGTCAAGTTGGTGCAGAAGCCCTTGACTGAGACATTAAATACATGTCTGGACACAAGGTGTGAAGGTGCCAGGGAAAATTTTAAGAAGTCTGATTTGCATTTGGCTTTGTTGAGTTTACAGAAGCTAAAGATTAAACTTCGTGGTTGCAATGGATTAGTAAATTTTTTTCTGTAATTCACAATCAGTCCCTCTTGCTCAGGAAACTACAGATTACCTTGAAAAGCTGCCATTGACCTGTGCTCACTGAGATTGACCATGATGACATCTGTCCCTGAGATGCAAAAAAGTCCATAAGAAAGGAACAAGATAAAATTCCAATGTTTTTAATTACATAATTAGAGTGGGAGATGTGACAGGTTTACATGTGCTTCAGCTACTTTGGCATCAGCTTTAGTGATGTGACACGAGCTGGGAAAGGCCTCAGGACCCAGCTTTACAAGTTTTACAAGTTTTTTAGAATTAGGGTGATGCCACTTCACCCCAAGTTCTTGTGTTTGCTGATTACAGCTTGTATCAGGTTTACATGACAAGAGAAGGGTTGGAAAGGTGTTTTAGCTTTTGTAGTTTCTTACCATTTAAATGTGTTTTAATAGACAATAAACTAAAATAACTTTCCCTGAGTTTAGTCTGGTTTGCCCATTGTGGCAGTCAGTAAGTGATGTCCCTGTTTTTCTTAACTCGTGTTTTTCCATCTTATTTTCTCCTCATCCACTTGATGAGAGGAGTGTGAGTGGCTGGTTGATCACCTGGCAGGTAGACAAGTTAAATCACCTTTAAACAAATGATAAGTGTAATTAACTGATGATACAGTATAAAATAGGGCTAAAATGTATTCACTGAGATGAATTAATTAACTTTTGTTGCTGCCACCAGTAGCCATAGCAAAATTTGAATCCATCATGCTTCATATTCTGGTTTTGAGGAGCTTATATTCTCCTGTGCTTCCTTTCCATGTAGTGGTTTTGTTGTACTGTCAATGTTCTCTCCACCTTGTCCTCAGATCACAGGGTGCATCTAAAAACGTTCAGTTTACTCAACAAAAGCAAGATGATTACGAACAGATTTTCTCCTAAATTACTGTTTCACTTATTAACCAAAGCTCCAACTTCTGTAATTCTGTAAGATCATAAATTTTCCACCATCAACAATAACTGCTGGGATTTCCTCTAGGCAAGAAATTATCTAATACTTGTTAACAGATCACATATTTTTGTTATAATTGCTCTGCTATTTGTCGTTTTGGTGTGAGGATTAAAAACCTTATGGAATATGTTACTTCCCTGTTCTTTGTTCTGCTTTATATAACCTCTGTAAGTGGACTAATAACCTTTAAAATATCCCAAAAAAACAACAAAATAGCTGTGTAAATAAAAATATTGGTTCAATTAAACAGAAAGTTTATTTTTTAAAATTGATTGTTAAATTATTCATAAGCTGTGCAGTTGTCCTAGTTCCAAATTAGGCCTTAAACAAATGTCCTAATGATAGAAATTTTAAAAAAAATTGGAACACACTTACTACACAACGAGTTTACATATTCTAATTGATACACTAAACCACAATGAAGGTCCAAACAAGTAGAAATAATGCTAAAATTTTAATAATTTTTCAGTTTAGCTTGAACTCTTGTCCTTGAATATTGCATTGATATTGTATTTAAAATAAATAGAGTTTTCAGAATCATTTTATATACAGAAATGCAGCATTTATTTTATTCACCATCATTTATGGTTTTCTTATTTTTCAGGTGACTTGACTGGGTAGACCCTCTTCAAGGAAAAGGGAGATCATTCTTGCCCTGGGATATAACAGAGACTGGCTAAACAAAAAGTTTCAAATAGTGTAGAGAGCTGGGAGCTGAAGTTAAGAGCAGACCACAGGCTCTCAGACCTGATGGGGGCAGAAGGAGCTTCCTGTGACCAGAGGACAACTGGTCAGGGACTGCTGCAATTAAAACTTTCTAATTTGGATAAAACTAAGTTTGGAAAGTAAAATGCTTACTCTTAGGGTGTGAAATAAGAGGTTTGTATATCTCTTCCACGAGCAGTTTCCTGTACTTAAGGGGTTTGGTGAGTTTGTTTATACCCATACTAGTTATGTAATTATGTTTCCATAAATCATGACTTTCTTGAGTGGAAAATCCCTCTGGTTGTCAGCAAGGAGCATTGATCCACCCTGGGGCTGTTTCAAAAGGAAATGGAAAAAAACCCTCACATATTTTGAAATAATTTATACTCCAAAAATGTATAAAAATTAATTGAAAATTTCAGCACAGTAGCATACACAGTGCTGATACTAACTTATGCTTTTGGAGTCTCTCTGGGACATTGCATGTCCTCATTCTTTTCACAAAACAGACAGTGGATTGCTTACACACACTCCTCTGCTCACA
Organism: Dicaeum eximium; assembly: GCA_013396995.1. Taxonomy (NCBI): domain Eukaryota; kingdom Metazoa; phylum Chordata; class Aves; order Passeriformes; family Dicaeidae; genus Dicaeum; species Dicaeum eximium. Next base: position 70,081 of record VWZP01001784.1, read on the forward strand.
GCTTCCTTGTGTGTGCTGTTCCAGGAGATTGGCTGATGTGACATTATCAACAGACGTGTTTGTATCCTGGTCAGAGATGTTAAGTTTGGAGAGAAAAAGCCCAAGCAGTTTGTTGAGTCTTTGAAGCCACCGAAGGAGATGGTGAGTTGGTCACTGCAGGAGTGAAAGCCAGCCAGCCCTAGAGACTGCTGGCACACAGGGCAGAGTGTTGGAAGGGAGTGCACTTTTGCCTGGGCTCACAGCTGGGCTCTGGGAGCCTGCCTGTGTTCTGCACGCTGTGCAGGGGTGTTGTGTCATAGATTAGAATCCTTGCCATGGGAACTGCTGCTGTGCACACCTTGCTTGGCCATTAAATTTGAAATTCTGTGTCACTGAATGGGGCAGTTCTGTTCCTGAGACTCTCTGAATTCCCCTGTGACAGGTGAAAGCTCCAGGTAGGGTAGCGTTTTTTTCAATGCTTTGCTTCAATATTTTGTCAATCCTTTTTCTAAAAATGTCTAGTGTTTTATATATGCCTCTGCAGCCTTCAATAACCTCAGTGACATATTGCAGCACCCCACCATCACATCCTTTACAAGTATTCTAAAAAACCAAGTATTTGCTTCCACACTCCATCTGTTCTGTGCGATTTTTCTGTGGTGCTTCTTTACACTTCAGCCGATTTCATTAGTATTCTCTGGTATAATCGTCAAATTTGGCACAAAGTGTTTTAATTCTTTCATGATATTTACTCATTTGTTGGTTGGATTTTGGTTTGTGTTTTTTTTTCCCAATCTGCTCATTGTTATAAATCCCTTTGACCCTGCTTCACAGTTTATTCCTGGAGTACGTTATGAATTCTAATGGAGGGATAAGGAGAAGTTTGTTTTCTTTTGGTTTTTTTCTCTCTTTTCAATAAGGATATATCTACAGCCTTTTATTTGAAGCTGGATATGAGCTGAGAATAATCTCAGTTTTGAAAATGAAGTAAGTTTGTATATGTGGAGGTAATAATACAGCCTATAGCATATTAAGTTAAATAAAATAGCCTATAGCCTATTAGCCTACAGGCTAATTTCTGGTATGTACTCTTATTATGGACATTATAGTTCCACATCACTGGGCATTTTATACTAGAAATTTGTTTAAAAAATCCAAGTTTACATCAGTTCATATAGTCTCACATGGGATACACACTAGAACTGTGGAAAAAATTAAATGTATTATATGATATAACTGACAGCAGACTGCTTGTTAAGAAAGAAAATACACTTTCAAATGATACATAAAGCTAAGGTAATTTTCATGCTTAATTTGTGAGTAAACTTTTAATTGATACATGAGCCATCTCAGTTGCTTGTTTGTAGATTTATAAGAATCATTCTTTGTTGTCTGCTTGAGATAAAGCCCATATGGATTCTTTTAATGTATTATCTTGACCTTTAATCATACAATTTTCAAAGCTTCTTTGCATAATTGTCCCGTCTCAGCTTATAATTTGGATGATTGGTGTTTTGCTGTGTTACCAGGCATCTGATAACTGACCAATTCACAGCTTAACTTATAATAGTGAAGCCTCTCAAGTTAAGAGGTCATGATTTCCTTCTTTTTCTTTTTTTGCTAATATTGATGATGTTTTGCCTTTGAAATATGAGACAGACTAAACTGTAACAGAACAACCTGTTTATTCCCATTTTTTCCTTCAGCAATCTTGTTTTTGTAAGTAATACACTTTATTTTCTGGATATGGAATGATTTACTTTTTTAGATCTGCCTGAAGGCTTTTTTTTTGTGACAGAGTTCACAAAATAAATGCATTTGAAATAGATAGATGTTATTTGTATACACTTCTTAAAAAGCTATAACTCTTTATATTTCAGGTTAAGGGGTGACAGGACCCTAAGTTGAGCGTGCCTGTCAAACATGGATCAACTGACATTTTTCCCTTAAACACAATGCCCTCCTAAATATTTTTAATCTGAAAAATCTATCTTTATCTAAGCAGAAGCTAAAGAAATGGACTTATTGAAATAAAATTGCTAATTAAAATGGATAAAAATAAAAGAGTATTAAACAGATCTTCACAACAGACTTGTCCTGTTTTTAGCTGGGATAGCAGTGTTTTCTTCCCAAGGTGTGTAGGAGTGCAGTGTCTTTGATTTAAGGTTATTTTTATAGCACTTCAATGCTGTTGTTGTTGAGGAACAGTGTCTACCCCAAGTCAAGGACTTTTTGTTTCATATTGCCCTGCCAGTGTGTGGGCAGGGACATAAGGAGCTGTGAGGGAACACAGCTGGGACAGCTGATCTCAAGTGACCAAAGGACTGTTCCAGACCATATGGCACCATGCTGAATGATAACACAGAGGAAATCTGGCTGTGGGGTGGTCATTCACTGCTTGGAGCCAGGCTGGGCATTGGTCAGCAGGCAGTGATTAGTTTCATTGTGCATCAGTTGATTTGTTCTTTTATCATTAATATTATCTTCCCTTTCCTAACTGTCTTTACTACAACCCATACGATTGTGTTTTTCCTGTTCTCTGCTCCATCCCACTGGGGAGAGTGAACAAATGGCTGTGTAGTGTTTAAACATGACAGCCCTTTTTGGCACCCAACATGAGGCACAAAGGGTAGAGATAATGACAGATCTAACCAGACCATGTTAGAGGAAATTTGTTATAAGCATTCATTATATTAGTTACACAGTCTGTGCTCATGATGGTGATTTATTTGCTCTCAGAGTTGTGCTTGTTCTCAGAATCATGTTATGTAAGACCTTACTTTGTCTCACCTCCAGGGGCTAGATTAGGGTTATCATTTTGCTGTACCTTATGTGTAACACTGGCTTACAATGATAAAATTACTAGTCATGAGACTATTTGTACTCAGCATTGATGCCATCCTTCTGCTTCAGGAACCAATTTATAGGGGAGACAAGGAGAGACACTTTTTGCTGCTTCCTTCTCCTTCTCCTTCTCCTTCTCCTTCTCCTTCTCCTTCTCCTTCTCCTTCTCCTTCTCCTTCTCCTTCTCCTTCTCCTTCTCCTTCTCCTTCTCCTTCTCCTTCTCCTTCTTCTTCTCCTTCTCCTTCTCCTTCAATCTAGTTCTCCTATNTCTCCTTCTCCTTCTCCTTCTCCTTCTCCTTCTCCTTCTCCTTCAAGCTAGTTAAAATAAATTCTGTCCTGAAAACTTTGAAAACTCGTGGGATGTTCCTATTGCAATGTTTCCTGAATGTGCATCAGGTCTTGTTTAAGGTTAAGCAGTAATACCCAGAGATCTGCCCCAAGACTGGATAATTATAAGTGTTGGGGTGTGTGGTACAATATGGACAAGTACTTACAACTGTGGCCACCTCCAGTGTTTTGAAATGTCACCCCTGAACAAAAGCAGAATCTGGAAAAAATCCAACAATTTTTAAAAAATATGTTGTCACCTTGTCAATTCCAGGGACACATAGAATTCTGCAAAATGCTGAGACCTGGGTAAGACCCAGGCTTACTGAGCCTAGGGTTTTACCTGTGTGACCACAAAGACATTATGAGGAAGTAGGGTGGAAAACCTAACTCGATCCTAGAGTCACCTGTATGTGAATTGCAAACAAAAAATAATCACAAAAGGGGGCTCTTCCAGGAAAATTACTGCTTCAGATCCCTTTGGACAGTTCTCTGTGGACAGTTTCCCAGAGCAGAAGAGCTGATATTACTTCTGATCTAAATAAAGAGACTTCATATTTGTATTTATAAGAAGTGAGTAACAAATGTTATGACCAGGACTAGAGGGGTCCTGCTCTAGTCAACTGAGAAAGGGCAACTGTGTTTCCTGGACTGTATGGATCCAATGGCCTGGCAGATCAGACCCACAGGAACATGAGGCTCTAGTCAATACTAAGGATCAAGCTGTGCAGGGGCAGAACCCAACTGTATTTCTGAAATGACAGGAAAAGTAGACTCTGTTGGAGATTACAATCAGCCTGAGCATAAATGAATGGCTGGAACATTCTGTAGTGACTGACCCAGAGGCTGTGTGTGCTTGGCAGAGCCTGCCTCAGGAGAGGGTGCTGCAGGGACTCAAAAGGGCATTATACCTGCAACAGACTGCCCCAGGGGTGGAAACAGCCCTGTCACCTCCCACGGACCCATCCAGACTGCACTGGAACAGGAGGAACATCAAGAGCCTCTGATTTACATCACTGTAGGTGCAACACAGCAGAGGTTTTTGAAAAGGGGAAAGAAATAGTCCAAATTCTTCTGGAAGCTGATTTTGCCTCGAAACAGAAAGAGCTAGGAGGAAGCAGAGCCATACAGTCCAAAGGGGTATGCCCATACCATGTGGTGTCATGCCAAGCAATAAATCTGGAGAAGCTGGAAGGGGGGTGGCAGCTCACGGCATGGGGAAGGGCTGGGCATCCATCCCCCAGTGGGGAGCAATTGCATGGTGCAGCTCTTGGTTTCTATATTCCTTTACCATTATTATTATCATCATTAATTTCCCTTCCTTTTCTGTCTAGTTACCTTATTTTCCTGATTCTCTCCCACTCACACTGTGGGGAGTGAGAACAGGATTCTCAGCTGCCTGCAAGGTTAAACCACAAGAGCAGAGTTTCTTTTCCCCCAGCTTTCTGCTGTTAGTAACACAGGATTTTCTGGGTTGAAACTTTCAGAGATAGTGAATATCTTTCTCTGCCTAAAGCCTGGTTGTGTGTCTGGTCTCTGCTATCATGCCCCTTGTCAGGTTGGTATTCTGTCCCTTTGCTTTAGCTGTATATAGACACTGGTGCGTTACACTTTTTTGAAAATAATTCTTTTTTACCCACAGTTTTTCATTATACCTCCTAGCTACGTGCAGAAGTTTTTTCTGTGAACTTTATAAACACTGCAGTTTATTTATTTTTTAATCTAAAACCACAATTTAATTGTACATGCTCATTAAAAATTGAAAAAAAAAACTGAAAAAAATTGATTAATTTCCCATAACTAGCCCAATGACCAGGAAGAAAAAGATCCCATGATTTGGAATCATTCCAAACTTATGGTAAAGGAAAAAATCAATTATATAGGGATCCTTCTACTTTGTCTGCAGATAACTGGTATTTTAATTCCAGCATAATATATTTTTTCATTAAAGAATGAACAGTAAATTTCAATTTATTTGATCAAATGAATTTGATTTATTTTTATATTAATTGTGTCTGACACATCTTTGGCTCTCAATGCAAAATCTACAGAAGAAGACTAGAATAAGAACTGTTTCTATTATTGTTTACAAATAGGACTGCCTGGGGTTTAGGAAAAATTCATTCATATGTCACACTGTGCTGTTTAAGCATTTAACAGATTCTGTAAGAGTATCTCTTCATGGATCAAGTTAAGGCTGTTCAGTGGTTGAAGAGCTTCCATTTAAAACCTTTTTGGGGGGGTGGTGTTTAACATAAATCACATTTGGAAATTTATTTTGATGCATTTTGTTGTTTGTTTATGAGCAACAATTTTATTTAGCCCCATGTTGTGCTTTGAGGATATTTCTGGTTTAGGAATACTTACCATAGAGCACAAGCAAGTAGTGCACATGGTTCTACCATTCCTTTTAATTGGGCAATAATTTGATGGTGCTGTATGCCTTTACGCATTCCCAATTTTCTTTCCATTTAGAGACATCAGAACGCTGGGCTATGTGAATTCTCACTCACAAAACACTGGCCTTTCTGAACTGTAATTGGCAGTGTCATATCAGCAAAGGATTTAGATTAAGTTGCTTTCTGTCTAGCCATGCTTGGAACTTTTTCCTGGCTATTCACAAAAGGATACACCGTGCAGCTCAGAGATTACAGGGCTACCTTAGAATATGATTTATTAACTGGCCTATTATCTAGCTTAACACATTTAAGAAAGGAAGCAAATAGAACTATTGAATTTTTTAACACTTAAAAGTCCCTTGCTCAAATACTTTTACTGCACAAGATGGTTGTGTCACAGTTCTGTACAGATCCTACTCAGTACCAACATCTTAATGATTCTCAGCATATGGGTAACCACAACAGGGTCCAGAGCACGTCCTGCCCCCTGTTAGCTTATCCCCTTCCTCACATTGTCAATCAAATAGCCCAGGATGTACTGCAAAGGGTGCCTCTGTTTATTTAAAACCTTCAATGGCTTTTATTCAAGACATTGTTACTACACTGAGTCTCCTGCTTCACTTCTACCCCTTTTGAGAGATGATGTTGTTGTTGCTGCCTTACATCTTACTGGAGTGCTGCATCAGCTCTGGGCTCCCAGCACAGGAAGGACAGGGACTGCTGGAGCCAGGCCAGAGGGGCACCAAGGGGATCAGAGGGATGGAGCAGCTCTGCTGTGAGGAAAGGCTGAGAGAAATGGGATTGTTCAGCCTGGAAAAGAGCAGGCTTTGGGGTGACCTAATTGTGGCCTTCCAGTGCCTGAAGGGAGCCCCCAGGAGAGATGGAGGGAGACTATTTACAAGGGTCTGGAGTGACAGGATAAGGGGCAATGGCTTCAAAGTGACCGAGAGTAAGTTTAGATCAGATATTAGGAAGAAATCCTTTCCTGTGAGTGTGGTGAGCCCTGGCACAGGTTGCCCAGGGAACCTGTGGCTGGCCCATCCCTGGAAGTGTTCAAGGCCAGGTCGGATGGCGCTCTGATAAACCTGGTGTTGTGTAAGGTGTCCCTGCCTATGGCAGGGGGTTGGAACTGGGTAATCTCTAAGGCCCCTTCATATCCCAGATCCAGTCCTTCTATGATTTTGTGATATGGGACAGAATATTTGAATGTTTCCTATGTGGATTGTGGTCTGTGTGAAATGTAATAGGTCTTCCTATTATCTTAAAAATAATTCTATTTTCATAGATATGTACTGATTATTTATTATATGTACTTAATATTTTCTTGTGATTGTTATCTTAGGAGGCTAAAAAAAGGTAGTCTATAGCAGTACCAAAAAATATACTGTGACTTGAAAAAAGGCACTTTTAAATAACATTACTGAAGTAGGGGCCATTGTTTAAGAAAAGCATTACTCTTATAACTCTCCTGTATAATTTTAACCAGAAAATGTGGCATAGAGCTAATGGGTTGGTAATGATAAATTTATTCCTAAAACTTTTTCAGAGTACTTTATGAACCCTTCCTTGTAATGTCCTTAAACCTTTAAAAAGATATATCGTTTATTGGAAGTTCAGGATTACTAAGTCTTCAAGATGGGTGAGTAATTACTGAAAATTTATAACAGCCAACAGATTGCTGTGTAGACACTGGCATTACTTTTCCTTTAAAATTAACAACTCACATGCAGTAACTTCAATTCCTCTGTTAGTAAGACATCGGTTTCAAAATACAAACATGGTTTTTAGCCATTCAATCATTTTCAAGGGTGAGTTTCAGGCCTGGTGCTGCAGAACCACGTGGTGGAGCTGTTGAATAAATTTGGGTTCCCCCAGCATCATCCTGGGTGAGCTCTGTGTTGGAGCTGCTGCCACTCCTGTTATCTCTGTGTGTGAACCTGCCTGCTCACATCTACTGGGGATAAAGGGGGCCCTCACATAGAGACAGATGTTGGCAGTTCCTTCAGAAACGGGTTCAGAGGCAGAGAAACCCAAAATTAAATAAAGGCAGTCCCAGCCAATCTATCAGTCCAGAATGCATCTTCCTATAAAATGTACAAAATATGATGTTGTAATTGATGATTTTGTCTTTTTTTCCCCTTAGAAATAATTTGATAGCAAGTAGCAATGCATCTTTCTTCAAAATATATTTATTTCGTTTGGAATGGAGATAACACCCTTGACACAGATGTGTGTTCATCCTCTAACATGAAAATCACGTAATGTAGTTCAGTAAGAGAAATACTTTTGGTTCATTTCCGATGGCCCAAATATTTTTCCTATTATTATTTCACTATTTAATTTACTACTTAGATTTGACATAAGTCTGGATTAAGTTTAGAGCTATTTTGGGGAGACCACAAAGAAACCTCAAGTACCCACAAGATATTCACAATTTCCTGAATAATGATTGAATCTCTGAGCTCCTGAGATTGCATGTGCTTTAGGAGAGATGAGTGAATAATAGCATAGCAGCCATCTGGCTGATGGTGGAAGCTTCAAGAGTCCCTGTGTTTGCACGATTTGTATCTGTTCTTTGGAGTAATAAAAGGCAATATCAGAATCCGTTTGCGTAGTCTGTCTCTTTTCTGTGTATTGGTTTGATGTATATTTGTGAGCTAGAACATGGAAGAATTCTCATAAAACAGTCAAAGGAGGCAAAGCTAGAAATTTATGTGTAAACACAGCATGGTGTGAAATTACCAATGGACTGCTCTGCCTGCAGCCAGAAATCTTTGTGTTGGATCAGTAAGAGCTACACTGCTCATGTCCATTTGTCTCCTGCCAAATCAAATGCCTCTCTGTGAGATATTCCAAATACTGCTGCTGAAAAAGATCTTTTTTTCTTAATTTAAAAATCATAATAACATATTTTTAATGTAAATATATTAAACCAGTAATATTTCTAGAAATTTTACTTGCCGTATTACTGTTCCCTGTGTTTCTTTTTACATACATCAGACTTCATATTTTCCCTAAAATTACAGATTTGAAGCATTAGCTGCACTTATGTTCCATAGTTCTGACAGTATAATTAATAACAGATGATGTTAAAAATTGACGTGGTAAGTAGGTTTATATGAGATTATGTGCACATACAAAAACGCAATTACTGACCCTTTAAATTTTATGCTCACTGTTAGGAAAGAGCTAAACTCTTGTAGCTGATCTTTTTTGGCCCCTGTTCTAATGCCAAATCAGTGTGACTCCATTTGTGTACCTGGTGTTGTTTTAGGCACCTATTAACATAACCTGAGCTGACTTGAACTATTATCATCACAGAACAATGGACAGCGAATTTATTAGCAGTTCAAGACACAATACCCAAACCAAAATAATTTCTGGGAACTACAACACCATTGCAGTCTTTTACAGGTCATTTTATACCCATAAAGAAGGCTAAATCATTTTTCTATTAATTGGTTTGTTATTTTGAGAGTATCTAAAATCTTTTAAAGCCACATACAGATAAACAATGCAAATACATTTCAATGCTGTATGAACTTTGATATGTTTAAAGGTGGTATAAAAACCAATTTTATATTTTACCAATATTATATTTTACCAAGCTCAAACCAGTTTATAACCTAAACTCAGGGCAGTTCATAGACCTCTAAATATGGTTTTGCCACTGCCAGGGACAGCTGTCAGACTGTGGTGAGTCCCAGTGGGGAAGGGACTGACAGCCCCAGGCAGTCCTAGCTGGATGAACAACCCCCAGGAATTTCAGGGATGTCTGTTGGCAGCTTTCTTCTCCTCCCTGGGAACAGGGGGAAGTAAGCAGGTGAGGATGGGAAAATATGTAAAAAGAAATCCAGCTTCCAGAACTGAGAAGGAAGCAAGCCCACCACCAGCATCAGCTCATTCTAGTGAAGACTTCAGGGTACTGGTGACTTACCTCCATCCTGCCCTGGCCCCCATCCTTGCACAGGATTTCAGTATTGACTGTAAAATCCAAAGGGGCACTGAAGAAGTAACCCCAACATGAGGGGTAGATTATAGGCTGAAGGCTATTTCTTTGGTATAACATTTAAACTGTATTATTACTTAGGCTTTTCTGTATTGAGATACTTTGGATTATGGAAGTAATAAGACATTAGTTGTGTTAGCAAGATATTCTTGATTCTACAGCCATGGTCCTTTGCATATTGACTGTAAGAGAAGTTTGGTATAATAAGCTGAACCAAAATTAGAAATTTGCTGCAAATATAATTAATTTTGCCTTTCATGACAGAATGCTGGAAACGTTTGGTTTGCACTCCTTCCCCTAAGGCTATACGACCTTCCTGGTGAAGTTTCAAGATTTTTCAATATTTTCACAGGCCAAACTGAAAAATTACTTGCCCATACAGTTATATTCTAAGCAAGTCATTAAAAGTGATACCAAAAATTTGCAAGGATGTTTTTCCCAAGAACTTTTCTTTCAGTTAGCATGTCAGCAGAAGTGTACAGGCACTACAGAACGACCAGATCCTGCAGAACACAGCATCATCATGACAGTCAAAATGCAGGTGTCTCACAGGAGTGTTTAACAAGCAGGCTACATATTTGTGTACCCATATTATGCACTTGTGATGACTTTCAAAATTAATTTCCCTTATGGTGTTATATCTGCAACAGAAGGGAGCTGGAGAGGGACTCCTTCTTAGTTTTCCAGACTGCTGGGTAACATATCCTCAGTGGTGAGATTTGAATATGGATTGCTTGGAAGAAGGTAATTTCAGATAGCATTTCAATTCCAGATAGAGCATTTCTCCCTGGCACACACTTGAAAAACACTGACACAGACACAGTGAGGATTCCTCCCATAACTCAGCTTAGACACTCAGTGCACACAGAGACTGGCCCTGAATTCTCTTGTCTCTGGCTACTTCCTGCACAGACAGGCACACCTACAGGTTTCCATCGACCCCCAGACTCCACAACCTCTCTGGAGACAGCCTGGAGCTCTGTCCATTTAGTATCTCATTCCTTCAGGCTTCATCTCTTTCCCAGGGATGCACACAGCTGTCTCCTAGAGCCACTTGTCCTTTGCCCCAGCTATTCTGGCTTGATGCTGACGGGTAAACACACAGACACACCTCTGGCCATTCCAGCTGCCAGCATCACACACATCTGGGACCCTGTGACCCACAGCCCAGCTCCAGCTAGTGGCACCCTCACCACCATACAGTACACACAGAACAGAAAGCCTCTCACTCAGGAAAATCCTTAGAAATAGAGTTTAATCCCAGGAGAGCACAGACTGCTCTGATCAGGCACAGGGCATAGCCACAAGAAGGAGTTTACCAACATCCACTCACAGCCAGTTCCTTTGATTGCCTAATCCATCTATTTTCTCATGATTTTTCCTCCATGAGTAATCTTTATCCCACCTTGTAGTGGATTAAGCTTGGCTGGACAGCTCCTGCCCACCAAGCCACTATATCACTCCCCTCTTCAGCAGGACAGGGTGGAGGAGAAAATAAGATAATAAGATGGAAAAGGCTTCATTGATCAAGAGGAATAAATTTAATAAAGCAAAAAGAAAGATGCACACATGGAAGAAAAGGGAGACAAAAGATTTTATTCTCCCCATCAGCAGGCAATGTACGGCCACTCCCCAGGAAGCAGGGCTTCATCACATGTTTGCTTTGGAATGCAAACATTGTAAATAACAAATGCCTCCCTCTTCCCTCCTCCTTCCTCTTCCCTTTTATTGCCAAACAGGCTCCATATGGTGTGGCATATCCCTTTGACCAGTTTTGACCAGATGTCCTGGCTGTGTTGTCCCCAAGGTCTCGCTCCCAGGCAGCCTGGTGGTGTTTGTGGGGGCAGTGCTGGGGAGGTGCCTTGCTGGGAGCCCTGCCCAGCAGCAGCCAAGCACATTGTGCTTGCTCAACACCTTTCTACCTACAGACACAACTCTGCAGCCCAGCACTGCGAGGGCTGCCATGGGGAAAATTACCTCCGTTCAGCCAGAGCTACAAAACCTTCCATTTCTCTGCCTTTGGCTTCTCCACTAAACATAAAATCATACAGTGGTTTGGCTTGGAAGTGACCTTTAAAATCATCTATTCCAACCACCCTGTTATATTTCTTTTTACAGCACAACTGAAACAAGAGGGCTTTTTCTAAGTGACCATTGTAATCCAATCTAGTTCAGAATGGCATTGTGTCCTGCAATGTAAGTAAGGTAAAGCTGATTGCCTAGGATATTCCCAAGAAAAAGGAGAAAAGAAAGCAAAAATCTACCAAAGAAACATGTATCATGTCTTCTGTCTATGACCAAAGGTTCTAAATCCCTCTCAGACTGGATAATGCCTTCAATTTTCCTAAGGGGCAAAGATTTAAATTAGATTTTTTTTATTGTTGCTTGTTAATAAAAATTGCCATCATTAATAAAGCAACTCTTATGTCACTCTTAGTAATAATCATCATATCTGATTTCCATTCCTTTTACAAATGTGGTGCAAAACACACAAAGTAATTTTCATGCTGTCCAGGCAAAGAATGTTTCTTATCATAAACCGGAACAAAACAGAATTCTTCAGAATAACATAGCCACTGGCAATCTAAAAAATCAATGATGAAAGAAAACTGGCAGCAGATCAGTTTGAGAGGGTCATGATGGTTATAATATAGAAATAACATGAAAGTAATGATAGGATTTTTGAAAAGTGTTTGGAATCATCTTTTCTTTCTGAGTTCAAGAGGACAAAATCTGTTTAAAGATGAATAACCTCTAAATGACAGCTTTGAGGGACAGTATAGACAGTTTATTTTTTTAATGTTAGTTTTGTACAGACTACATACACATACACATTATTTTACAAAACACAGCCACACATTTACATTATTAGGGACTGACTTCTAAGAGACACTGTATACCCTTTGCTCTTGCAAAGTTACACATCATAGAAAGTATTTGACATAAGTTAAAAAATCTGTCCTCAAAGCATATGTAGTCTGCATATTGACCCTTGCACTAAATAGCAATTAAAAAACTAGGTCATAGTTAGTATGAAGAAGTTCAGCAGATGTAGTTCATATTAATTAACCTATTCCTAGTGAAAAGAGTTTTCCATGCAATGCTCTAAAATATTTTGAAAAAGAAATGGACAGAACTGACAGGGTGATGATACTAAAACATAGGCTTGACAAGTAAATCATAATGAAATGCAGGAAAATGTCTCTAAAATTCTCTCATATGTCAAAAAAAATAACAAAATGGCAAGAGGTGCAAATTAACAACCAAAAACTGGAAGTATTTTTGCTATCCAAGATATGAAGCTTTACAGAAACTTTGGGCAATCTGCTGGGATGCTCTCTCACAAATCAGAGGCACATTCCACTTTATTTATTTGGTCAAGACAAGTAATACTGTGCATGCAATAAATATTTATAGGATAATATGAATTTAATTCTACTTGAATAGTGAAGATACCCTTATTCTCTTGCATACTTTAAGTACAAACTTCTGAAGCTAATCTACAGCCCTTCTGCTTTCCATTTTTCCTTTAGCTGCACAAGGTCCAATATACAAAAAAATGAAAGTATCTGTTCATATCCTAATATCACTGTATATGCTGTCACTTCTCACTACACTGTGCATTTTTCTCATCAAAACTGAAGCTCTTGAATTTTCATTAAAGTTTATATTTATCTTTACCTTGGCCTCTTTTCTATCCTCTAGCCCCAATTTTGGTTTTTTTCCCATGAGAAAATTTTACATGGGAGTCTCCCTTCTATTTTATGACTCTGAGTTTCTACATTACTGTTTTGATATATCATAGAATCATAGAATGGCCTGGTTGGAAGGGCACTTAAAGATCACCCAATTCCATCCCCCTGCCAGAGGTAGGCACACCTTCTACTGGACCAGGTTGCTGAGAGCCCCATCCAACCTGGCCTTGGACACTTTCCAGGGATGGGGCATCCACAACTTCTCTGGGCAACCTTTGCCAGTGCCTCACTATCCTCACAGGAAGGAATTCTTTTCCTAATATCTAATCTAAACCTACTCTCTTTCAGTTTGAAGCCATTTCCCCTTATCCTGTCACTCCAGGCATTTTCTTGTAGGCTCTCTTTGGGCACTGAAGGCTGCAATGAGGTTGCCCAAAGCCTTCTCTTTTCCAGGCTGAACAATCCCAGTTCTCTCAGCCTTTCCTCATAGCAGAGCTGCTCCATCCCTCTGATCATCTTGCTCTCCTTCCTACTCTGGACTTGCTCTACATCCCTCCTGCAATAGCATTCATGATACCAAACATCATGTTCAAAGATTCAAAAAGACTGTGCAGTCTTGAAGATTACTTGAATTTCGTCTATAAACTGGGTCAGCCACAAATGAATGCTCCACCTGGGGCAAATGAACAAAGATTGGTGTGAGCACTTTTAACAATTGTGTTTTTACTAATAGTTCTAATATCACTAATCAGTACAGTGATTTTTCTGAATTTATGCTTGCCTAAAATGTTTACTTCCAATCAATTTCTCAAAATGCATTTTAATGCCAGCTAACTAATCTCTTAAGAAACATTGACTTTTTTTCCCAATAAGCCGACAAACCTTTGGTTTTCAATGAAGGACAACAAATTCAGAATCTGTTCCTCTGAGAACAATTATCCTAAGACCACTTGTCAGTACCTTTTCTGAAAGAACAGGAAAATAAACAGCAATAACCACAACCTTTCTTCAGTTTGTAAAGGTTAATAGGTGCTTATATATCCAATTTTCCATTTCAAAGGACAACAAAAGGCATCTTTTACTGATTGTTTTAGACACTATGCAAAAAAATAAAACTGTCAAAGGAAGGATCCCCTTGCTCAGTGGTTTATGGGCAAGAATAAAAGTCTGAGTAAATTCCTACACGAAACTCTCACTCACTCTATCCACCTTTTTTTTTTTGACAGAAAATATCAATCTTCAAACACAGTTAGTATTACAAATGCTAAAAAGAGAGCTCCTCCTGCCTTCCTGTAATAAGAGAATAGCTTTGAAACAGCAGCAAAAATTTGCACATTACATCTGGACATTTGTGGATATCTGTATGCAAGATATTTTTCTTCATTTTCTGGTACTCTAACCTGTAATTGTTATATATTGTATTTCTGTAAATTATCAATTATGCCAATAATAATTATATTAAACTGGAGTTTTTAAGGGTATCACTGTCCTGCCAGGATAGACTTGTACAAAGTCACATATGCACCAAAACTCCATTCTCTACTCCATTTAAATTAAGCATTCCTTTTACATTAGCGCTCTCAAATATCTTATATAGACTCTTAAAATGAGAAATCCTGTAATCCTCTATTTGCAGGTTTTCAGTATACAGTGATGATCTTTATGCATGTTAAATTATGAAGTATATCTAATTTGTAAAATTAACAAACTCTAATTCTTTTCTAAACAGTCTCATTCTGATTAATTGAGTACCATCTATACAAAAATCTAATCAAGACTGAAGTGATTATATAATCAAACCCAGAAAAATCTTTTTATTATATGGTAATTAAAGTTTAACTCATTTATTAATCCACTTGTTTTTCAAATGTTCGTGCCTTTCACAACTCTGACAGATAACTGTTGCTGTGACACTGCTATGTTTTTTGTTTATATGAGACTAAGTTCATGTAGACCTTCCAAGCTTCCAGTAATTCTGTCTTTTTGCCTTCTACAGATAATGTCTGGTCTTCAAAGGCAATGTGCCTGAACAAGCCTGATAAGAATTACATGTTCAGGAACTCTGAATATCAGTGTGTTAGTTTCTCATATTAAAAATGAAAGAAATATGACATAGACAAATTTATGCTACTCTCCCTATTTAACTTTTGTTTAATAAATTCCAAGCTGCAGCAAAACCCTGCATTAATTTCTCATGTTTTCCACTTGGTAATTTACATTAGCAAGTCATGAGTATTCTTATGTACTTTTGTTCTGGAGTACCCAAATATCAAAGCAACATTGCACATAATTGCATTGGTCTTTAAAATACAAAAGGCACTAGGACCTAAAATGTTTTAAAATATTCCTTACCAGAGTAAGAGAATTTTAGTTCTCTATCTCAATCATATTGTGTACAGAGTAATACAATCCCACAATCTTAGAGTAATTTTATTTCTCTTAGAGGTAAGAAATATCTACCCAGACAATTGCTGAATCTAATTAAGACATCATATGCTGCATTTTCTGTGTAATTTAGCTAACAAATTCAACAGATTTGCATTTATGAGTATATGAATTGTGACTTATTTCATGTGTTTTGCATTGGATAACATTTCTATTAAGTCTTTTATATTATAGCACTATGCATCCAAATTTTTGAATAATATAAGGCACTGAGGGAAAAGATATCTCAGACACCATGGGGAAGCAAACAAACTAATAAAGGCATTTAAGAAGGAAAAAAAATTCAATTCTTTAAGTAAAGTAAAAAAGATAGAGCACCATACTTTACTATGAGTTCCATCCATCATGTCATTCTTTTAGACCAAATTTCTTAAGAAACCCATAGGGACTTATGGCTGGACATCAGAAATACCATGCAGCTTATTCTTAGCATAGCAGAGCTTTACAGAAACAAAAAGGCATAACATACACATAAAAGTATTTGTGTGAGCTGCATAAAAATATCCACATGAATAAAGTATGCACAAAGAATTTTCCTTATAATACAGAATTTTGGTGGTGGACAGCTAAGAAGGCTAAAAAAATAGACTTTGTAAAGAGCACTTGGGTTTTAGACCTGATTGAATCAGAGCATACATGTGTGCGTGTATTTGTGAGACTTCATATGTGTATATGGTTTTACATTCAGAAACAAAATGCAATAATGGTCTGTAAGTTTTGAGTTATTCCATCTGGAATCCAATCACAAAATAGGTGAAGATGACAGAGTTATATTCTCAATACATTGTGTTTTGTTGCAATGAAGTTCAAAAGGAATTGAAATAAAATCCCTCCACTCTGAGCCCATTTTTAACCATTTCTAGTGCTTAAAAAACATGTATCTATGTTACAACTGATACTGTAAGATTGACAAGATATTACAGTTCACTTTTACTTATGTTAATGGGCAAAATTTAGCAATGCTTGCACAAGCATAATTAAAGAAAATTGGATCTGATGATTCTAAAAGGCACTGATTGGTTTCATATAATTTTGAAATGCATTAAGAGAAAACATGAATTAGAAATTAAAACCTAAAAATATCTCTGGAAGTTCTTTAAAACCTATCCAATTCATATACTTAGAAACAGGCTTTTTTTCGAGTAATGTGTGAAATTCACAGAAGAGCATGGTATCAGTAGAAAATTAATCAACAACATAAAAGTTGATTTCAATTTCCATTTTATGGTCTCATTGGTTAAAATACTGAGTGATATAAAAGTTATTTGGATTTATCTCACCCTTTAGAAAGCCATCTGCTATATGGATCTCCTACTGTGAACCACTTTTTAAAGACCTCATAAGCTGAAACGTGTTGTTTCTTCAGAGTTCTCACTGAAATGAAATCAAGTCATATGTTGGATCTATACAAGTAGCTACATAACACAAAATTATATCCAAGAATATTCAAATAATGTGTTAAGGACTAAAAAATTAAGAAAAGAAGTGGTATGGAAGGAAAATAATTTTCAGGTCCCTAAGTCCACTAGTAAGCCTTAAAGAGCTTAGCCAGCCTCATCTGGGCCCTCTGATTTGCAGAAAAAAAAACCCAATTCCACAACTTGTAGAAATGGGGAAGCAGGTATGTATCTTTATTCAGTGCTGGGTGCATGTGGATCATTCCTCCAAGAGACATGCACAATCCCAAAAATTCCCGAGTCTCTTTTATCCCCCTTACTTGTGCATATGTATAGGGTTTCACAATAGGTTAATGCATATTCATTTTACTAGTTTTGTGTTACAATTACTTCTTATCAGTCCTTGTACAGAGAGCTTTCTGGTCATCCTGACCATCTGCTGCAGCCTCAGCTTTGGCTCTATCTTCCTTCAAGGTTCAAGGGGCCCCTCTTATCTCCCTTTTAGCTTGGAAGTTCGCTTTCCTTTTCTCCTAGTGTGAGGCAGATTTTCAAGCACAGGCTTTTTGCAAGGGCAAGCAGTCTTGGGCACAGCAGAGTTAACAGACTAAACAAGTTAAAACAGTATATTTCATCTATGCAAGCAAGCTACAGACTAAATAATTCACACTTGTTTAAGTAAAGTTATTCTTACCTAAATCCGAAATGGATTTCTACTCAAGTTAAATTTCTATGCTGTTTCACCTCCACATTATCTATGGACAAGGAGGCCTAAGTAGGCTCGGTTCAGGGGTGCTTGGCTCTTGTCTGAGCTGTTTTGGGGGACAGCTGATGTTCATCCCAGTCACAGGTGTGGTTATGCCCAGCCACGAAGCTCCTGGATCTGCACTCTGGCTTTCCCTCAGCCCTTCTTCGTCACTGTGGGCATTCACAGAGGTTCCTGGGTCACTCATTACTGTTGTATTCCCTTTTGATCTGGATTCTTGGTTGTCCCTGGCTCTCATCTGTGGGATGTCCTGCTCTGTAGTACTGCAGTGTCACAGCCATTTTATAAGTTTCTTATATGGAAACTTGCTGGACATTTTCCTTCCATGGGAAAGCTGACTTCTCTGCAGATTTCTGTAAAAGCAAGCCTTCTCTGTGTGTGGATTCAAGGACAACAGATGCATTCCTTTGCTCTGTCTCCTGATATAGGAGATGTAGTTTTCTCTTTCTAGCCTACAATGTAGAGGTTGTAATCTCTCTGACTTTGTAAGCACTGGGGAGTCTTGCTCTGACCAGGGTGGAGGAAACATGTAACTCTGAACGTGGGCAACTTAGCCCTAAAGCCTTCTGAATAATGGAGTCATTCTAATAAATCATATAAGCCTTCTGATACTGCAGTCAAGGAGTCTTCATTCAGCACCCAACGCAAGACCCAGAGAAACAAACAGCCTTCCAGGCACCAGAGCCTTTAAAACAACACTGCAGAACGTGGACCCTTGCCCCTGCTGACTGCTCAGCTCCTGCCCCCTGTCCCATGGGCATCTGCTCCACGACAGTAACACTAAGGAAGAGAATTGTTGCTTAGATAATTAGTCAGCCAAGACGTTTTAAAGAACACTCACAGGTATTTCAGGAGCAACTTCCATAGTCACAGACGATTTATAAAAACCTGGCAGTAGGGTTGTGACACCTATGTTTTACACAAAATAAGATTCTCATTTTGTTTTAGGACCTCCTGTGGAGTCTGTTTGGGACTTTGTCTCAGGGTCCTTTTAGAAATAGGACAACTGAAAGCAGTCCCTTTCCTCTAGTGATTCTGGGGTGGGCTCTATATTGATTGGACTGAAAGAAATACCTAATAAATTATCTAGGGGCCTTGGAACTGGTAGCCTGTCAATTTATTTTAATTCAGAAAATTCAGTATCCTCAGCACTAGAATATTCTTTTTATGGTAGGACTAATAAATTTTGAAATTTATAAAATCCGAATGTCTATATGATGGTTAGAATGGCAATAAGCTTTTCTCTGCAAAAGCTGACCTTATTTCTCTGTCTTTATTGACCTTATAGGGTTTTCTTTCAAGTTTCTCTTAATTTGTGAAGTACCCTTTGAACAGTATTTAGTTGGGTATTTGCTCTTCTCTCACATTCTTTCTGAAAAAGGTTATTTTTCTGATGTTAACCCTGACTGTGACAGACTCTATTGCTTTTGTTACAGGCCTTTGGTAACAGATTTCAGGGCCTTAATGGGCACAAAAAGAGGCTTTAATGAAAATCACAATGGGGTACATCTTACAGTCTTTCTGAGTGATGATAGATGTCTCTAAAGTTAGGAGCATTAGGGGTTTCTGAAAAAGTCCATCATGATATTTTTCTGACAAGATGATCACACATTTTGATGCCTTTCATGTTCTGGGAGAGGTTATTCTATTGATATTTTTTATCTATGATCTCATCAATTAATTATCAGATACTTCATCATAGTCCACCCAGTTGTTTGAAATCTTTTTCTTTAAATTATCATTCTGTAAAAATGCAGGCTCTTGGCAGTACATTCCCTGAACTACTATACCTCTGTAGTTGAAATGTTACCTTTTGAAAATCTGTAGTGGCTCCCTCATAATTCCCACCATTTCTCTTACAATTCAAGCTTCAACAGAGAGTCAGTTCCAGCCTAAGACTATCACAACTAAAAGTATTTTCTCACTTTCCCAACCAGTTTAGGCACCCGACCTCAGTAGCTGGGAAAATAAATGTCATTGGCAGGTAAGTAAAACTCCTTCCTTATACTGATCATTGCAGATATAAACTCTCCCTCTAGAGGAGGTCTGGTGGGTGATAGAAAACAAAATAAAACATTGTCAACTCCTTTTGGCCCCTGCAGTTGGAACAAACAATATAAACCTTTTAAAGCTTGAGCTGAGTCCTTTCTTTCACTGATGTCCCTCCTCAACTAAACTGTAATTCATTGTTATAAAGAGAGTAACATTATTTGAAAACCCTTTCAGGGAAAATTTTTAGAAGTCAAAGAGAATAAAATCCCTTTCCAACAACAATGTACAACAATGTAGAAACTTTTTTTTTTTAAATCCAGCAGAATTTTTTTAAGAAAGAATGTATTTAATTTGTAACCACAAATAATGCTTAGATAAAACACATGCTCTCCAAAGTTAAGCATTTAGTCAACCTTTGAGACAGAGCAAGAGCATATCATACATTTAATTTTCTTTTCATGTTACTGAGAAGCCTAGAAATGTATCTTGCTAAGACTAATTAGTTTTTTCTATATTTAGAGAAAAATATGACCAGGCTTAGGAAGCACTATTGTTGGAAATTTTATTGAAAAAGGCTTATTTCTGCTGGGAAAACACTAACCTAAGCAAAGCTGGACTTGGGATAATTTGTGAAGATGCAATCTGGGGGAGAACATAAAGGCTTCATTTTCCTATATTTCAACAAAGACCATTGGAGCTCTGCAGCAGTAGTTCAAAATAATGATCTAGACCAGGGATTGTGCCAAATTCTCTTATCAGAGGCCTCCTGGCAGAGGGAGCTCGTGTGGTCAGCTTGTGCTTCATACCATGCCAGATGCCAGCTGTGGCTGCTGCAGGGGAAGTGGCAGGAGCTGAGATTTTCCAAGGGAGAGAGAAATATTTCTTGCAGGCAGATTTGTCTAGAGCAGATATTATCTATACTTTATCATTATTAAGGAGCTCTGCAAACAACATCTGCACTCCTCTGAGGCTGTGTATTTTTTGGTGTGGGAGGCAGTGCTGGGATGAGAGAAGGAGCCTCGAGCAGAGGAGCTGTTCTGTAGATAAGCAGGCAGCCTTAACTGTGCTGCTCCAGCATCCTTATGGTTGGGCTCTGAATAAAACCTGAAAGAGCCTGACAAGAACTTCTGAAAGGGGCTTTGCTCTGACAGAGACAGGAAAATACATCTGACAATGTTTTATGAAAGTGCTAATAAGAGCCAGTAAGATTTCCCTACTCTTTTGAATAAATTTATTATTATTAACAGAGAATAATCAATTAATGTAGTTTTACTGGGATTGAGGGAATAACTTTGATTATTTTTTGAGAGGCTTTTTGCCATGTGCCATGAAGTAAAGCTAGTAGAATAATAAATCCTCTCCCAACTGTTTGCTTTTCCATTTATCTCATACTTGATCTAAAGCAGCAAAATAAAATGTTGTACCTTGTTGAGATAGATTCAGTAATGTTTTTAAATACTTTGAAATGTATTTGACTCATGTATTTCCTAAGGATTCTAGTCCTCCAAATACAAAAAATTAGGGTTTTTTTTTTCCTCTCCTGCTTCTAAATTAAAGTTCCTACTAGGCTTCCATGAGTTTTCTACCATGACTACCCTAATTCTGAGTTGTAATTATTGAATGTTTTGATAAAGAATCCGCAACAAAGCATACAAAAATGATCAGACAGCTAAACAACTTGTAAAAACACGTCAGGTTTATACAACTGCACTAATGGTCTTTTTTTTTTTTATTGGAAAAAAAAAGTACTTTTTTTTCTCCTAATGTCCTACTCAGACCTGCTAATATCTAAAAATTGGGAAAAAAAAACTGATTAAAAAAAAAAAAACAGATTAAAAAAAAAGCAGAATTCTGTTTAGGAAAAATTCACAAGTCTCCTTAAACAAAACAGTCCCAAATTGACATACTTCTGTAAAAAGAGCAGTGTGACTTATAGGGAAAAAGGTAATGTGGTAAAAATGCTGAAAAAATATGGAGTTGATAGATGATATTGACAGATGCGGTTTTAGAAATCCACCACGTGAAGTGTAGAAATTTATGAAGTGCTTAAAGTCAGCTTCTTCTAAAAGCCTATTGATATTTTTATTTCCAAAAAATACTGTATGTTCTTGCTTTAAAGAAAATGTATTTAATGTGCTTTTAATGATCTATCAGTATCTTACATAACAAATTTCACACTTTTATTATGAATAATTTAAACAAGCAAACCTATTGTTATTTCAAATAATTTTTACTCTCTGATTCACCTTGTTTAATCATGGAAATGGGTTAGAAGGTGCCTATTTCTCAAGCCCCAAGCTTCCTTTACGTCACTCTATTGTTTAACTTGAAATGTAGCTTTTTCTTTGGCTTGGTGAGGAAGAAATGAAAAATACATTTGTACATCTTTATTTTTTGAAATGGATTCTCTATGCTACTTGAAGTGACTTATAGGAATGTATAAAATGAGAAGGGAAACCCCACGGTGCAAATAGAACTTTCTTTTCAAAAATGTGCTTTCAAAGTCTTCATGCCAAATGCATCCCTGGCGTAAATCAATTCCGGTAGCACTACTCCAGGGAACAATTCAGATTTTCTTCTCCGTGTCAATGACTCACTGGTAATGTCAATCTATCTGCCGTGCTACTTTCAATTGTGTTTCACTCACATTTACAGAATTAGTTACACTTTATGGCAGAAAGTAGAATGATAGCCTTTTTTCCTCTCAATACCTTCAGGAGTGAATGTAGTGTGAGTGAATTGCACCTTCTACTTATTTTTTCTCATGAGGTGGAGGGAGCAGTTGTAAAAGATTCAATGAAGCAACTGTCAAGTTATAATGGTCATCTGTCTATAGAAAGCGATAAATTAGCTGGTTCTTAGGAGAAATTAACTTCTACCTTTATGATGTAGCCATTTACAAAGCATCACTAAACTCCTGGGAAATAGAAGTTTGAAAGTTCAGAAAAGAAAACACCAAAATCCTACTATATTTGCAGATACGTCAGAAAAGAATGTCTGGAAGAACTTGTAATATAATAATAAACATTCAAGGGAAGTTTTATGACCATAAATTGGTCTGAAATAGGTTGGCTGAAATATACATACTAAAATCCTTTTTGTGTAGACAGGATAAGTCTGTTGCCATTGAAGAGCAGTTTACTACCAGAGATAAGTAAATATGCCGAGTCATAATACTTTTCGTAAGATGCTTTCTTACTCTCCTTAAAACATCTTTTTTGTTTAAAATATTTTTTAATAGGTGGAATAGCAAACATGAAAATGCTTTTATTATTTGTCTACTATGTAAATCTTCAGGGTTTTGTTATGGAATAATGGTGGTATGAATACCTTTAAGAGAAAGACTGTAGCTCTGCTACATCATTATATGGCAAACCTAGATTGCTAAGAATAAGCTCCTAAAAAGCATTAAAATCTGTAAAAGTAATGTATTTGTCTCTTTTGGTAACTCATCTGAGAAATATCACAGTATTCTTGGAGCTGAAAGAATGGTTTCAGCTGGTATCACCTGATATGGGAAAAGGAATCTCATAAATACAAAAGTTTGAAAAAGCATCCTCAAGAACTTTCTTTACTGTTGTTGCTATTCATAAGCAGATAGTCAGTTGATGGACAGTTGACAGCAAAAGTATGTTCTATAAATAATTTTAGGTTGCATAATTTTAAGCATTTACTTTAGTCTATTTTTTTCTCCCTTTTAAATAGACATTTGACATAACACTATTACAATAGAAAAACATGAAACTGTAAAGAGGATAAACATGCACATTCTGTAAAAAATACATTCTGTAATTTGGTAGTTGAGAGGAAGCCGAGGACTATTTTTCCTGTCCTTTTTTGTGAAAATAAATAAAATTAGAGAATATTTTCCGTATGTTTTGCAAATTTTAATTATTATTTAGGGGGACAATTTTGTAAATATTTGCCCTGTTGCTTGTTTTAAAGAATCTACCAGAGCATTATTTTTTTGTTAGTTGGAAGTTTCTTTCTAATTCAGAATGAATTCAAGGCAGTTTATAGCCCTTCTTTTTTACTCTTTAGTTTAATATGCCTTTTCTTTTCTAGTGCTGATCTCCTCCTTGCTTACACAATAGTATTTGCACTCCTCTGGCACTGTATCATTGTGTTCATGAAGTTAAATTCTTCTACTCCCTACCCAGGAAGGTAGAACACCCTTTCTTCTCATCATACAATTTTGCAGTTAGTTGCAAAAGTTCAGGTCTGGGGCAATTTGTCCTGAGTGTGGGTGACCAGTAATACATTTATGCCATAATTTTGTAGAGGTCTTGCTTAACTATGAACACTTCTCTTTTACTTAGAAATGCCTTGCTGATAGGAAAATGTCATTGATGTATTCAGAAGCACCTTAAGATTGCACCATATCATGTTCAGTATGCAAACCCTGCTCCTCTTCCCATAATTTCTGTTGAGGTTTTTTTAACATGAATTCAGAAATCTTATTAAACTGTAATATGTTAGTTTGTACTGCTAAATGTTATCAAGTTTATTTTGTTCCCTTCCTTTAAATCTTCAAGTTCTTCCACTATGACATTCTAATCCTCTTTTGTGTTGATGCACCTGACTTCATGCCTTCAACAGATTTCATTAACAAGCTGCTTCTTTTTGCCTTTGTAATAAAAACAATTATGTTATCTACATCTGGTTTTTAGTTAATGGGTTTATAAACATAGATCTATGGTTTTATCCCATTTTATCTCATTTTCTGTTTATCCCCCCACCTAATTTTTTAGACAGCTAAGAAATATTCATTTAGAATATTGTCTAAAGCCATGGCACTATTGTGGCATTTCAGGGTAGGCTGAAATAGATAATATCTTATCTACAGTTACCAGTACTCCCAAATGGATATTCCTTTGACTGCACTGCTATCAATTTAACAATATTGAAAGTACAGTGTAGCAGAAAAAATAGTTGTAATCATGACAAACACAATATTCTTTAAGTAGGTTAAATTGCATAGAAGTATCTCCCATCAGCTCAAGAAAGAAAAAGGATCCAGATATTGATTGTGATTAAATGTTTACACAACTGCATCAAGCAGGGTCCCTCTATCTTGAGGGATTAGACAATAAGGAAAAAGCTGTTAAATGGTCTGTTTTTCTGCTAATACATGGAACATACATCATGCAACAATTTTTACTAGCTCACATAAATATAGAAAGATATATATTCATATATCTTTTCAAATGGACTGAATAGAGCTTAGCAGTTTCTCTTTTGCAATCTCTGATTAGCAGATTCTTCATTCAGTTCCCGCTGTCACCTTCATTCTCATATTTTCTATTCAAAATGCCAAATAGTATAGGTCATATATAGCCACACTATGCATGACCTCACTTTGCAAATGAAGACAAGCCACCACTATGTTATGTTGCATCTATTCTTTGTAATCTTGCTGAAATTTTTCACTGTGGAATAGCAATAATCTAGCAAAACCAGATGACTGGGTCTTCTGAGAATAGCTGAATAATGTGGTCTTTGTGACTATTATTTCCCTATGTCAATTATGATCTCAATATTTTAAATTCAGTGAAAAACCACTCTTCCTACATGAGGTTTGAAGCAGAATCAAAAAAGTGCATGAGGTATCTCAGTGAGCCCTTCTTGTGGATCAGGTCTGTTTCATGCTTTATTCTTGCCAGTCATCAAGAAAGTTATTTTAGTGAAATAGGTCAGGTCAGTATGCTTTCGATTATTTAGCAAATAGTTACATTTCCCTAGCATACTAGGGAAAAAATACTAAAAAATCTCTGAGAATTGTTCTCCCTCCATTGGGGGAAGCATTGAGTTGGATATTTAATTGTTATGTAGCTTCAGCTATCATTTACTTAATCTAGAGAAACTGCATTGTTCCAGTCCTATTCTTCCAGAATAAAAAGCTGTGTGTCTAAGTGGATTAGATCATAGAATCCTTGAATGTTTTGGGTTGGAAGAGACCTTAAATATCATCTTTTTCCATGGGCAGAGACAGCTTTCACTAGACCAGGTTGCTCAGAAGGATGTTCCCCTCAGATGTGCACGTACCATATTTTTATAATCTCTGATCTCTCTTTAGAGTAGGTGACTCTAAATGTCTGAGTGAAGTTTCCGGGTCACAAGTACTAGCATGAATCTAATCAAAAGGTGTCATAATCAGAGCAGATTGCTTTACAGTTATGCATTTACTATTTTGATCTTCTTGGATACCAAGGGACAGACTTGTGCATTTCAAAAGAACATGTAATGCTACATTTCAGGGGATACAGAAAACATAAGAACACAGTAAGACCAAATAATTAACATTTTTTTCCTATTGAATCACAATCTTCAGATAATTTTCAGGGTAAAAATGCTATTATAGATTTGCATATAGACACTGTTACCTGTGAACTGAATTTGAGAATTAGAATAAATAAAGAACCATGCTTTCAGAATCACTGAATTGTGTAAAACAAATTATTCCAATTAATACAAAATTAGGGGTTTGAACTTTATGTTATGATCTTTGTAATTGTAATAAATTACTTTATCCTAAATCTACATCTCTGATGTACCTATTCATTATTAGTTGTGTTTCCTTCCTCGATACAAGTTTTTCAATGGCATTTATAAAAACAAACCCCTGCCTTTTGAGATATATAAAGAGTTGTATGGTGCCCTGGCTATTTCTCAGCTGGGATAGGAGATTTTCACAACAGTGGCTGAATGTGTTTCCATTCTTCCTTTTTAATAAAACTGAGGTGCTGTTAAGAAAGTTCTTTTCCTCAGATTGCAGACCAAAGAAACGTCTGGCAAAATATTATTTTTAAGAGGTTTCTTCATGATTTTACAGATTTAACTATTTATGAAATTTTGCATTTTCTTAATAGAAATTCTAATCAAGTCAATGAAAAAAATCAAATTCTGACTCTCAAATTTTAGAGGAAGTTGAGTTTAGATAGTGGATAATGAAATTTTATTCAAGTGTTTCCATAAAACCTTTTATATTAATTCAAAGTTGTAGATGAATAAGAATATAATATGCTAATGAAATGTGAATGTAATTTTTTTTCCAGACAAACTTTTTTTTTTCTTAATAAAGCTATGTAAAGGGTTTTTTTCTGTGGTTATATATTTAAAAATTTACTACCACTTTTTAATCTTTCATTTTCTTGTTTAATTTAAAGGCTTTTAAAAATTCTAATATCTAACCTAAATTACCCCTCTTTAAATTTGTAACCCTTACCACTTGTCCTGTGTCTACAGTTCCTGGTGAAGAGTCTCTCTTCAGCTTCCCTTGCCTTCAAAATCTTTCAGGATATGCCATTCAGGATATTTTTTAGGGAAACAAGCAAACAAACAAAATCCAAACCCCTCTCTCCCCTGCCAAAAAAAACCCCAAAAAAACCACAAAAACCCCTCAAAAGCAAAAAACTCCAATTACAAAAAAAAAGCCAACCAAAGCCTTCCCGTATTATGTTCATTGAAGAGGCCTTGTCAAAACTATTTTGCTTTCTGTTTTACTCAAGCTACTTATCCAATTCTAACATGCCTTCTTCGTTATTCGTGGCTTGATCAGAACCAGAATTACCTCACAGTGGTAGTAGCCAGTACTTTTTCTGACTTGGTGCTACTTGGCAGGTTATCTCATAGGTTGATGCCTATTTGTATTTTTTAGGGATATTTTTTTTTCTAATGTCTAAAAGTTTGGTTGACTAATGTGGTTGTGCCATTTTTCATGGTAGAAATTGTGCCTGCTCTCACTTCTGACCACTTTGCTGCTAGTGCCTTCAAAGATTTGCAGATAATAGCCTCAAAAGCAGAAACTGATAAAAGAAAAATACTTTTTCTGCCTTTCTACTCTTCTAGAAATTAAAAAAAAAAACAAACCCTGTGTGTCAGGAATAGAATAGCTTGATACCAAAAGTTCCAGAATCTAGCTCGTCACCTTCCTATAGACAGCAGCATCAAGTGAATGTTCAAGAAAGGTAAAAAAAAAAAGAAATAAAAATTGTTGGGTTTAAGAGAAGACATTTCTTTTGAATTAGTGATTTGCATAATAATCAGAGAATGCCATATTGGATGGAGCCCCAGATATCCTCTGGTCTGATCCTCTTGCCTTTTTAGGCAAGATCACAGTCTAGACAAGGTGGCCCAGCACCATGTCCAAGTGAATCTGAAAAGTATCCAGTGCTGGAGAATCCTCCACTTACTTCCCAGTCGAGATTATTCCAATGGCTGATTGTTCTTATTGTGAATGTTCCTCTTGTGTCCAATCATATTTTTCCTAGGAAAAACTTTTATCCATCATCCCTCATCTTTTCCATGCAATTCCTTTTAAACAGAGAATCTCCATCTGCTATATCCACCTGTCTCTTTCTACCTCACGTGTAGATTCCTACTGCCTCACAAATTCTACTAGGTATAACATGAACTTACTTTGTAGGATAACATCTATCATCATCTTAATACATTAATATATTTTAATTTACCTGTTCAGTCTAATTATAAAATTCCTTAAATGGTCTACAATCCCTAAGTCTTTTTGAAGCTATGCCTTAACAGAATAATCCGTAGTGATTTTTACACAAAGACTAATATACAGACAATATTATTTCTCTGGAAACATGGTATTTTGTAAACCACAGCAGAATGGATCTCTGATATTCTTACAAAAGATTACAGGAACACAAATTTATTTGCACATGCCTAAAAGTTTCTTTGGCTTCAGAAGAAGGTACAAGTAAATGAGCAAAAAATGGTGAAAATGAGTATTCACACCAGCAGTTGTTCTGAAAAAGACAGTAGGCAAATTTTATTTATATCATTGTTTTAAAAGTCTTTAAGAAATGAGAAGTAATTATGCCTGACTGTAAAAATTGTGCTTATTAGATTTAACTTCCCTTTGAAGTATGGGGAAATGAAGAAATCCCATTCCAGATGGGATTTTGGGAGAATCTGTGTAGGATGCTTCCTCTCACAGAAGCATCTGAAAAAGCCTGCATTAATGGATATCTGGAGGTCTAAGGAAGTGGGCACCAATTCCATCAGATAACAAGGATAGAAAATTTACATTTTACCTTGGTATAAATCAAGTGTGTGCTTACTTTCATTTGTATCTTCTATCACTCTATTTGTTACTGACATTAGAAATATTTTTATTTTTAGTTGCATATTTCTTTCCTCCAGCTTAAGTGGTGTTGTAAATTAACTGGATAATAACAAAGCATTTGGTACTGAAAGACACAGCAATGTTTACTAAGTATATTAATAAATATTCAAGTCTCACAGCATATTTCTTGGCCAAAGTCTAAGAGCAGGTATTGATTTCACATGTCTGAGACAAAGGGAAATGCTGCACTGCAGAGGCCAGGAGAATCAAAGCACCACACCATAATCAAGGCTACTATCTGGAGAGCTGGATGTGTCCTTCCCTGACAGCTAATATGGAGATTATCTTTTCTGGATTCTGCCATTCCAAAGTGTCCAGACTTGGAGGATCAAAAATTCCATGCATAATGTCACTAGGAATGAAAATACGCATTTTTGGATTCACAATGTATTTGGAATAGGCTGAAAGTATCTGCATATTCATGGTGAGTTCTAATGTCAGCAACAAAAATTCAATATATTTTATTTTAAAAGTTTATTCAATAAACTTAAAAAAAATTTTAACATTGTCTTTGAGACATAGTTAATTGGATTGGAATACTTATCAAAGAGTTAAACATTAGGTAAATGAAAATGAAACAAACTTAAGTATTTAAATCAAAATATTCAACTCTATTTTGGATTGTTTCGGTTTTTTTATTCATTGCAACAATTTCAAATTCAAGCAAGG
Organism: Dicaeum eximium; assembly: GCA_013396995.1. NCBI lineage: Eukaryota > Metazoa > Chordata > Aves > Passeriformes > Dicaeidae > Dicaeum > Dicaeum eximium. The sequence continues at coordinate 99,751 of VWZP01001784.1, forward strand.
AGTCAAAGATGCAGATGAAATAGTTTTTAACCTCAAGCAAAACTAGTAAAAGACAGTCACCACAGGATCCTCACTTCATTCTGTTTGAATACCAAAGGCCAAAGATTTCTGCATTTGAAAGACTGAGATAGACCCTGAAGCTGTAGCAGAGTTTTAAAACAAACTTCATGAAGCTATTCTGTACAGGAGAGTATTTGGTGAAATTGGAAACCTGCATATACCACAGATACACAATTGTGAATCTCAGTCACTTGAAGGAACTCAAGATAACCTTTGCCAGCTTTTGAATCGCAATTTCAGGATGAGCTGTTCTTGACAAGTTATTTATATTCTCCTGATGTTCACACAAATTGAGCTGAGGACTGATCCCTTGCTATGAAAGTCTTGATACTCCAGGATAGCAAGATACAGTCATTGTCACTTCAATGTTGAAGTCCTAACTTCCATGAAAAACAAAGAACTGTGCAGGTGGTGATAACAGCAGTACAACACGTTTTCTGTTGCTTTTTTGCCCCTTTTGTCAATATTCAAGAGAACAAAGCTCATATTCTGGTTTATAGAAAAGCAGTTTTGTACCATTCATAAGTTACAATTTTTGTTCTTCAGCTTTAACTGTGATTAAAAGTTTCTTATGCCCTTTATGTTGTGTCTTCATTTCATGGATATTTTCTTAAGTCAGCACTCTTATATAGATGAAATTTTCTAGAATTTAGCACTTCAAAAAACTCACCTCCCTCTGAGATAGAAACAGAGTGGTAAATAAGACTTTTTGATTTTAAGGACCTCTGTGCTTTTCTCTTATGCCTCTGTATCTTTTTGAAAGCAAAACTTGGAACAATTGTAGCTCCAAGCTGTTGCTTAATATTATTATTATTCAATAGTGTTCAGCATCAAATAAAACTTTGTAAAATCAGTTGGTTATTTCTTTAATCTTTTTTTTCTTTTTTAATTGAACCTTGCAATACCCGCATACTGGTACTGCTTAATACCATATCCCACAAGTACTATTGGTAATGGAATTATTTCAGCATAGGAAAAAATTTCCTGTTTTGTGATAGAATTGGAATTAAAAATCTCTGATCACCTTAAGTTTGCTAAGCTCTTGAGCAGCCTGGAATTTTAAAACACATGTTCACATATATAACTTACTGATAATTATGTGGACATATGGCTGTATCTTCTCCTGTATTAGTCTGAAAGAGAAACTATAGAAGTATTAATATGTTATACAACAAAATAAGGCTTTGTAGGAGGAATATATTACTGTACTTGACTGCTTTTTTTGCATTCCCTTGAGACAAGTTGTTTCATCTCAAATCATACAATTCTGATAAAAATTTGGGAAAAGATTGAATAACTAAGAAAAAATTTTTTGTATTCCTTAGTCATATTTATGTGGAAGAATTTATCTAGCAGATATTTCCATGTGATGATAAGTATCTCTTTATTTAATGTGAAATACTACTAATTATGTCTTTCCCTCTTTGAATATTTTTCTACTTCCATCCCTGGCATTTCTATACAAAATTACTTAATTAAGATGTCTCAAGGCTTCTTGAGATGGACTGTGGTGCAGCAATGGGACCTTTTAAATACCAAATTAACATAAGTACTCTGTTTTATGGAAAATTATATGCTGAAACACACAGCAATTAATTGTTAGCTTGTTCTTGTTTTTTTGATTCACAAGAAAGGAGAGAAGTATCTTATGGATTGTTCATGGTGTTATTTTCTTTAAAAGAGACACCAAAGTATGAGGAAAAAGCTTTTTCATTGATGGGTAGAATGTGGGATAAAATCCTATTGAGATTTACCCTTCAGTCACAGAACCATAAGAAAATTTAAGCAGTAAGAGAGTATTTCCTTGGGAATGAGAGCTGGGTGAAAAAGTGGGGGGACATTTGGAGTGATGACATCTGTCCTCCCAAGTCACCACTACATGTGATGGAACCCTGTTGTCCTGGGAATACTGAACACCTGCCTGTCCATGGGAAGCAGTGAATTAATTCCTTGTTTTGCTTTGTTTGTTGTGAGCAGCTTTTGTTTTCCCTATCAGGCTGTCTTTATCACAACATGAGTTTTACTACTTTTTTCAATTCTTTCCCCATCCTGAGAGGCTGCCCAGAGCTTAGTTGCCAGCTGGAGTTAAACCACATGTGTTTATGGCACAAAGTATGTGACAAAACATGACTTTGTTCTCATGACTGGCATTCTGATCTAGCTATTTCATACCCAAATTTTGAGCATGTTGGTTAGAGCATGGTCTTGGCGTTAATAACATCAAGATCATGGGTTTGGTCTCTGTGTGGGCTATTCACCCTTCTGGGTCTCTTCCAGCTCAGACTGTTCTGTGATTTTGTGTTGTGTACTGAAGTATCTGCCATATGTAGCACAAGAGATTCACAAACAAAAAGAAGATTGGCTAGTGTGAGCAACAAAATAAAAACCAGAATAAAATAAAGAGTGAAATTTAAGAATAGCCTACTTGAAGTGAGAAAAATGAAAATACAACTCAAACTAGTTTGTGTGTGTGAAACTCAAATGCTTATTTACTACACCAGTCTACAAACTATCTAGGAACTATTAAACATACTCTGTATGCACACATTTTCTAAATAAGTTCATCAAAATTATATATAAGAAATGTTCTCATATTTAACACAGGAACTACCTTGCCAAGAAAACAAAGGGCATCTCACCACAGTCCTAAGGTCACAGATTATAGCATTCTCTGTTTTCTGAACAGCTTTGGCTTCTGAGGGTCAAGTTTGTCCTGGCTTCCTGTTGCAGAGATACTTAATGGACTGGGATTATGCTATGCTTTAAATTGAAGCCTCTAGAATTAGCATGCTACTTATTGCCAATATCTGCATCTTTTTAATCTTCCTTCTGTTGGGTGAAATTAAAAGAGAAAGAACAGGCAGTTGAAGATGTTTCCAGCTTTTGGCAATATGCATCTATACTGTTTAGAAGGTGACAATTCTACTGACTGCAGAGAAGCTTTTTGTTGACTCTACATTGATCTGGATTTGTGGAATGAAAACTACAGGATTTTTAGGGAAAAACCCAACTAAGCAAACCAAGTTGAAGAATACCCACTTGTTCACTTTACACTGCCAAATACCCGAACCAAATTTATTTGTGTTTCCTTACAGATATTTAAAGAATCTTTTCCACTTCAACCTCAGTTTTCCATAAGATATGTGTTCAGATTTTCTGGAGGACTTTGTTTAGTAGTACGTGTCGTGTTGTGTTGTATCAGTAAAGGCAAGGTGACTGAAGCCAAGCAATTTAACACATTAACTACTAAAAATTTCAGCAGCAAGCATAGAAATCCAAATGTCACTGGCTTCTTGAAAGAAATTGCTTTTTCTTTATGGAAATAGTGCTTTCCAACTGGTTTTTTATAAAAGCAGATTGTTTTTTGAATGTCTTGGCACAGGATACAGATGGCTTTGATTTGGTTTTGTTTTGAAATGCTCAACACATCTCTAATTGCAGAAAAACATAATTTAAATGTCTGACTCTGCAAATTTATTTTGTTTTGGCATGAAGTACAGTAGAGGCTTTAGTAGCTTGTGATGGTGGAAAAGAAATTTGAATGGAACTGTTTCTATGTTAATAAGGAAGAACAGCTTCTCATCACAAGTATAACTTCAAAAGTGTTTTTTAACTAGAGGCACTATCAAAAGAAACAGGGAAAGCAGCAGAAAAAATGACCCTTGACCATAGCATCTGGACAGCAATTTACAGAGGAACAAATTGATCAAAACTTTGCATTGTTCAGAAAAGTCTCAGTATTAATAAAGAATATATATATATGGGGGTGTTTGTGTGTGGGTGGGTGTGTTTCAATATTATGTAAAAATGAAGTAGTTTGCCTCTTTTTCAATAAATAATCTATTTACTTACTTGTAAAAAATCTCAGTTCTTCAGATTTCTTCTTTTGTTACGGCTGGAGTCATGTTTTCTTTCCAGGTGTAGCTGAGCCAGTTGAAGAGATTGCTCTTCTGAATTTTCTGGCTGGAAGTTGCTTTTCCCCCTCTCAGCCTTCAAGTGTAGACAATCTTACTTATTTTAACTTCTGTTAAAATGACCCAATTCAGCATTAGTGATAACATGTTCAGATTTGACTGTCTCTGGGCTGACATTGCACATATTCATATTTGCACTCTCACAAGTGAGAAGGAATGAACCTCTGGTGTGGAAAGGTTAGCTGAAAATAGCACCAAACAGGACCACACTATTTTTGGAAATATGAATTTCTGTGGTATTTGTATAGAAGAAATTCACAGCAAATGAACACAAAACAAGTAAACCCCTGCTATGTGACATCTTACCATTTAAAATTAAACTATACTTGTTCTTATAATATCACAGCAGTCATACCATAACTTTCCTCTCAGATGCTTGATTCCTTTTTCTGAGTTTCTGTAGGCTTAACACCAGTTTTCCAAACCATATCATTACATCATTTATGTCTTTTTTTTCCTCGTCCAAATAAGGCAGATTCAACAAGAGCATTAGCAGTAGTTGGTACTCTCAAACAATCTATTATTGTAATAGGAAGCTGTACAGATGGACTTGAACTTTGCTATTTTTCATTTCCATTTGGATTTTAGTATAGAAGGACTAAATCAACTAACTGCTTGAGTAAGACGCTGAAGATAAGATAAAATATTTTAGTTTTACTTTTTTTTAGGTCTCAAAATGACAGCAAGAATTATTTTTTATTCAGAATATGTTTTTCTGTAAAAGCAAAAAATAAATACATCTTGAGAAAGTAGAAAGAAAATAGGAACAGCCAAGTATATTTCAAGATACTGCATTTTGAAGAAAAAATCAAAAAATCAATCATGAGAAGGACTAATGTTGGGTTGTCAACATATTTGAGATAAAAGGCATCATTTTTATTTTCTTGTAAAACACATATATTTATTTCACTAAAAGGGAGGAAAAAATAAGCCTTTAACAAACAGCTAAATAATATTTCGTAGAACTAAATAAAATTACAATCTGCTTTGTACTAAGTGAAGCAGGAGGTGAGATTGACTGAAGATGGATGGTAATATGTTTCCTTTGGAGCTTGGTGTAGCTTTTCCATCTTATTTCAAATTAAAAGAAAAAGAGTTAGGTTATTTTGGGGGAGAGTTTTCTTGGTGGACTTTGGTGGTTTTTTTTGTCTGGAGCTTTTAGTTTTACATTCATTCTTGGCTGCTTGGCAACCGAGAGAATCTCACAATGTAACAGATTGCATAAGTGAGATCACTGTGTAGTTGTACCTAAGGGAAATTTCTTTGCTATAGTTGATTTAAATTAAAAAATGCTGTGAACTCAATTTATCAAGACATTGAAGATACTTCAGTCTTCTGAATAGTCTTGCTGACCTCAGCTGACACCCTTATCTCACTGCCATACTTTCCCACAGAGGAATGATTTTCTTTGTAAAGAACTTTTAATGATAATGGCATGTAGTACTTTAGATCTTCCAAGATGTGCCACTGGAATATTATGTAGTGATTCTTCCCTGCCATTGAAAACACATCAGTCTATTCTATAAATCTGGAGTCTCAGTCTTGCATCTTGATGTGTTTATTGAAGAAACACTTATGTGGAAAAAAATCTTGTTAAATTAAGTTAAAGGATAAAATTTTAGTAGTGTTGAAAAAAAATAAGGCTCCTTCTGCAGAGCCCTGTAAATTCATTGGTAGTTCAGCAAGCATTTTTCATTTTCTTCAGTCATGCATTTTTTGCTTCTTAAGGGGGTGATCATGGCTTGAACTTTGTTCTTTATATTTTAAAATATGTTATTGCAGGAGGTATTTTTTAATTACAATTAGTTGTTCTCTAAACTGCATCCACCTGAAGACCAAAGTAAAAAAAAGAATTTTTAACTCACTCACTCAAATCTTCACTGTGATGTCAAACTATGAAGGTCATAAACAAAATAGCCGCAAAATGCTGAAAGAGCATTTTCTGTGGAATGCTTGCTGCATGAAAGATATCAAATAACCAGAAGCCCATGATTTCTATGGTATGTAATTATAACTACATGTATACCATATAAATATTTTACAGAACAAATGCAGAATCTTCTAAAACCCCCCCAAAAGACAGAACTTTAATTTCTCAAGTATTCCTTTATCTCAAGACTCCCAGGCTCAGGAGTACTGCCACATTTGTGTATTTGTGTGTTCAAGAAACCAAGTGTAAAAAGATAATATTGATTGAACCATGCTATATTTGAGGTGTAATTCTGAGATGGGGAAAAACAAGGTGGAGGAATGGTATTCAAATTGATATCTGGCACTACAAAGAGAGCAAACATTTTGAAACTAGTTACACCTGGAAGATATATAAGGATGTCTATGCCAGAAGCTGACCACTAGCAAATCCATGAGCAGGGGTATACAAGCAAGATATCACAGATGCCAGCACTTATATCAGGTGTTTCTGGAAAAGAGATGTGTGGAAAATGCCATTCTTCCTGTACACTGCAAATTGAGACCTGCAAAGTGAGATACAGAAGGTATCATGTAAAAAACCTGCCGGGAAAAAAAAGCATTTTAACATATTTCATAAAAGATCATTAATACTGTCAGATCATGCATTCACAAATCCCATCCATGTCCCTTAAGGCCAAGTTTTTAAAAGAAAGACCCTTTCTTCTACCTTTCTGAGCACATCTCAGCCAAACAGGATGATTTCAGGAGGCCACTACCACCCAAATATTGATCTAATTAAGAAAAAACAAGGAAGCAGCAACTTCATTTTTTATTGATGAATATTAGGCAGACAGAATCCTGCCTACTGCCATAATAAGAATAAAATTCCTCTATGACTTGATTTGCACAAGATATTGTAAAAGAAAAAAAAACAACAGTACTCAAGATGGATCACTTTGTTGGGCTGACATGTGATTTGTCATTGCCAGTGACAGGCAGACTCCAGCAAATTGAGTAACAGAAGTGTCTGTGGACTTAAAAGCTTCAATGTCAATACTGCTTATAAAATTCTAGAGTCTCGGTCCTTGTTATGTTTCCCTGTTGGGTTAATCATTTTACTCATGAAGGAGTAGCAGCACAAAGCCATCATGGAGCTAAAGGCCTTAGGTAGCCTGTTCAAAACTTTCTTATAGGTATTATGTAGGTGTATGGAAAGTAGGTTTAAAGAAGTTTTTTCCCAATAAGACACACTTTTCTTGGTGTTCTGCAGGAAGGAGGAAGAGCTAACTCCAGCACGGGTTGCACAGTCAATTTGACAGATAATTGATGTTTGAAAAGTAAGCATGACATGTATGCTTGATGGCTTCAAAGTGCTGTAAATTGCCTATAGTTTCAGACTTTCTGTCCTTTTTCAGTCATTTTGTCTAAGATGGAAAAAAAAGAAAAAAAACCTCAAAGTATCCAAGGCTTTAAAATAGAAAACAACATAATGTTTTATTTGTTTCTAAAGCCCTTGAAACTTAAATGCTCCTAAACTGTGCTGAATTGAATAATTCAAGTTCAACACAACTCTTAAAATATCCAGCCTTAGAAACACAGAAATAGTCTTTGCAGGGACAATTAAATACCTTACTCTGAGGAATCAGAGCATATTTTCCAAAACCATCTACCAGATGAGTGAAATATAAAATTTCTAAATCTGGAGATTCTAAGTTGTGCAGTGCCAAGGGTATGAAAGAACTTTACCTCTTGAGCAGTGAGCAAGTGCAGGTACCACAGTGGTGTCAGTTTTTTAGCAGGATTGTAGGACATGGAACAGAAAAACTCCTGAGGTGTTTTTACATGTTTCCTGACTTCTTTTCACTTGCACAATGTTGCTCTAACCAAGCTCAGTAAACAGCTCTGGCTGCAGGACTGCAACACCAGTTTGTTGTTCTATTGGCATGTAGGTAGGAGATTTGAGTCTGAGTATGTTCTTGATGATAATAGCAAAAGAAATAGATAATGGCAAACAAATAAAAATAAAATCCATTAAATCACTTCAAATGACGTATTTTAATCACATTGATGATTTTATAGATTTTCTGGAACATAGTGACATTTACATCTCTTAAAAAATTTATAAATATAAACCCATTTTTTGTTGTTGTTGTTGTAGGAAATACATTTAGGCAGAAAATATTTGTTAACAATATGTTTTAGGCAAAGTTAACGAGATTTAAATTCTAAGATACATTCACTTCAGTGTAACACACCCCTTATGTGCACAAAGGGCAACTATTTCTTAAATGATCATCCTCATATAGACACCTGAAGCTAGAAGGAAAATAATTAAGAGGTACAATAGAAATTATGTTCAAAGAGCAAATAGGAAAAAGAAAAGATTTTTTCCGGCTCTGGAAGCAAAGGTGACTGGGATTTCAACTATTTCTTTTCCCCCCACAGGAAGAATGTAGAAACATTTTTCCAAAAAGAAAGTAAATACATATGAAATATGTTAGTTTCTGAGGGTACATTTTTCCCATATTCTATATATAGAAATGTTCATGGTAGTCACTGAGATATGAGAGATGAAGCCAAGATACTGAAGCAAGAAGGAAGAATCTTTTTTGTTAATTTAAATTTTATAGACTGTAGGATATGCTGTCTTTTCAATTTTTTTAATTTTATATTTTTAATGGAAATGTGTTCTTCAAATACTAAAATTTATTTATTAATAAATTTAACTGCAGAACTGATACCCAGGACTTTAATATCTGTAAGTGAAATGTATAAAAAACGTTCAATCTTGAAACATTTTCACAAGCTTTTTTCTTTCCAAAGTGCACCATCAGATTATCTAGGAGATTGCAAATAATTTTACTGTATAAGCAATATAAGCCAATTTTCAAAGCAGACTTAAAAAAAAATCAAGAAAAAAGCTCCAGAGACTTGTCATTACAGCAGTAAAGAAATAAAATGCATTTCTGAACAGTTACAGGATTTGTGATGCTGCTTAAGCCTTTGTTACTCATTTTCGTAGCCTGATGTGATACATTCAGAGAGTAAAGGTGATAATCTTTAGTCCTATGATGACATTCATCAGCTGCCACTGTCCAAGTAAATATTCTACATCCCTGGAAGTGGGCAGGAAAGACTGGGGTATTCTGTATGTGCCTAACTTTTGAAGTAATAAATTAGTGATTTCTTCTGTGATTGTACTTATCTGGGTAGCCCTCATTAAAGTCACAGCTGACCCTTGTCATTGTTGTCTTTCCAAAAGTGGCAGTTGTTCTTTTGTTCAGTGGGAATAAATTATTTTCAGACATCCCTCAGAGATGCAGTACAAAAAGAGAGCCTTGTTTCCACAGAATTTTTTTGCATCTCTGCAGAGTCATCCCATATATCCACATATCTGAACTGCCTTCTCCTTAGTTTTCCTTCATCCACTCTTATTCATGGTTATAACAGGAAGTCCAGCTTTGAGCCACTGGCTTTGAAGTTTACAACCAATGTTCAGATCTAAAAGTTCTTCTTTCACAATGTCTGGTCTTTCTGTGTGTGGGTGTTAACAAGAGTAAGCACTGAGGTTTTCTTCCTTATCCTTAAGTCAGATTAACATATTCTTAAAGAAATGTCAGAGAAAAGAAATTCTAGGCCCAAACTGCAGATTAATCATTGCTTTTCATGTTTTTTATGTCTTCTTGACAGATTAAATCTAGCTGGGAATGAGTATAACTTTTCAGTCATTAGATTTGAAATTATACTTACATGACACAACTACATCTATTTTGCCATTCCATCATGTGTTAACAGGGTTGTAGAGAAAATTGTGATTAAAATGATTGCTCAGATTCATGAGAAATTATGACAGGAATTTCTAAGGTCTTGGATAACACCAGTTTCCCTTGAAATGGGTTTTTTTATGTACATAAATTTTACACACCTTTACTCACAGTCTTTCAGCAGTGCTTATTAGTTCAGACACAGGTCTGCACAGGCATGGTTATCTAAATCAGGACTACATCCATCCTACATCATAAACAGACAGAAATCACCTACAGTGGAGGCTGCATTGCTAGTTTTTAGGTGCCTTGGAATGGAATTCTGAGCAGAATAGGATTAGAGTTCTCATTCAGTTACCATAGAAAATTTGGATCTTAGGTTATGTATATAAAAAGTCTGCACAGTGACATGGGAAATGCAGCAGCAATAGAAATATCTTAAAAATGTATACTTAAATCATCAACTCTGGATCCTTGAAAGATTTGTCACTTCTACTATCATAATTGTCATTTGTCAGTACTTTAATCACACAAAGTCAGAGCGTCTTGCAGGAGTGGTTTTAAGCAAGTGTACCAAAAAATTTAGGCTCCTCTTTTTGTTCACCTTGGGAAGGTCACTTAAATATTCCAGCTGATTCTGTAGGTAGCTATTCTACATACCAGGGGGATTATTATCTAATTGAGAATTACATTTTCCCTTTTACTAAGGAGATAATTGAAAAAAAATTACAGTGCTGAATTTCCTCATCCATCTGAATGCTTCATCATTAGAATTTTTAAAAACCCTTCAGATATTAAAGGAAAACTGAGTGCACTCTATTTGATTTTTAACTTCCTTTGCCTGTGAAAGAAACACGTGGTAGAATACATGAAGTTCTGCTTAGTCAGCTTTCAGTCTAATTGCAAGAATGCCTCGTGAAGAGTATAACTTCAGCACTGACATTTCTATGGTATGCTTAATATCTCTCTTCTGTGCTCACTTGATCAGGATGCCCCCTCCATCCCTCATCTCTACTCCAGTTTTATTTAGGAACCAAAGCCATCCATTGGAATGAAACTCTTAAATGTAGTATTAGAACTGTTTTCCATTGCAGCTGTTGAAGCTGATACTTAGAGATGTTCAGCCCTTGCACTTTTAATAATGTGATTTCAGCTGAGGAGGGGAGATTTTCTCAAACCTTTGTCTGTCAGTGAAAAAGCCGGAACCTTTGTGTCTGATCAGGCTGTCAGTGTCCCATTGTGAGGACCCTGCTCTAAATAGTCCTGTTGGATCAGCTGACTTGTTCAGGGTCACATGCAAAGACAAAAATTCCCTTGTTCTGGGTGTCTGCACCTTTAACTGGTCTGTTGGCACCCCAGGAAAGATGCAGGGCACACACCAAGAGCATCAGAGACACCCCCCTCACAGGCCTCCACAAGAGAGTTTGTTCCCTGCTGCCAGCAACTGTGAGTGCCCTTGAAGGACTCACCCTTAACAGTTTATGGAATAACACTCAATATAACATAAAATTGTGACAGGTTAAGGTTCAGAGATTGCCTGTGATAGTATCAGGCAAAAATGCATTCAAAGCAATAAATGGACAAGCAGTAATTCCTGGCAGAAGCTGGCTCCAGATAATCAATCAGCACACATGGACTGAGGCTCTTAGGCTTCCCTGGGGGGGAGAGAAGACAGGTTCAGCCCATTGACTGGTCCCAGAAGCTAAGATGGAAGCTTCCCTAACTTCTCCTCATTTTAACTGACTTTTATATTATTTTTACATTTAGGTGGAGCTTGAGTGACTCTAACCATAATCATGTTCAGTGAGGGAAGCCATAACCTTGGGGGTGGGTAATGTCACCGACCATCTGAGGTGAGTGTTTGTGATCTCACCACAGCTGCTGGTTCAAGAGTATCCTGGGGTGACTTTAAAATGCTTGTATCCCCAAATCGTCTGTTCTCTCTATGCTGGATGTTGTACTCTGTGCTTGAAGACTGCCAGAGAGCGAGGGCGGGCAGGAGCAGCAGCGCAGGGTCTGTTATCAGACTGCCCTCACCCCCCCACGCGCGGCCTTGGTGTGCTGTGCTGCCGGGGCACGGACAGGAGCGGAACAGGGTGTTTCAGCTTTTTAGTTAGTGTAGTTAGCAAAGACAAAGGAGTTTTCCCTGGACTGCTTTTCCATCCGTTTTCTCTGAGCTGTTCGAACCTGCTCTGCCCAGAGACCAGCGGAAGCACCGAAACCTGCACACCCTGCGGCCCGCCGGGGCCCGCCGGAGGGATTGATAACAGCAACCACGCACGGGAGAGACTGTTCTGAGCTTGTCATCTCCTCAGAGCGGAGTTTTTGTCATCGGGTTTTGTTCATTTTGTTTTGTGCTGGGGAGTGCTGGCCTGTGAAGTAAAGAGAGTCTTTTCCACTACTCTCTGAGGAAATCTTTTTTCCCGAACTGGTTGGGGGGAGGGGCCGTGTGGATTCGCTTTCTGGAGGGCCCCTTTGGAGGTCTGCTCCCAAATTTGCCTTAAACCACGACAAAGAGCAAGAAATCTTTTTCCTCCCTTGCTTGACAGGTACTATGTGCTTTATCAGCTGCAAGGTACCACTGAGTTTCCCCTCATGCAGGGATTTTGACAGAGCCTGCCCACAATGTCTCCATTCCACTGCACTCCACGCTCTGTTTGGTCTTCCTAAGCATGTGTTTTGTGGGAACTCAGGCATGCTGACCCCATGCTGTCCAGGGAGTAGCAACTGCACTTCATCCTATCATTTCCATACTGTTATAACTTCTGCTGGAGTGTGAATAGAACTTCCCAGTTTTCTCTCATTTTACCCCCAAAGCATTTTCCCACAGACATTGAATAAAATGCATCCTAAACCAAAGCAAACTTGCTGTTAATTATGCAGATATATTTGGATTAAGCAAAACCTGAAAAGCCCAGGAAAGTTTTTTGAAGGAGTGCTTTTAAATGAGACACTGAAATATTGGTTACAGCTCCACAAACATAGTTATTCAGTTCCTAGGCTGTATGATAGATCAAGAAGTGTTAGGAAAAGAAGATTAAATAAAACACTTTTATAAAATAAGGTGCGTATTTTACTATATTCAAACTGTGTGCAATAGAATTATGGAATAACAGAATACTCTGAGTTGGAGAGGACCTCCAAGGATTCTCAAAGTCTAGCTCCTGGCCCTGTACAGGACACACTCTATTATATTTAGAATATTTGGTGTGTTAGTTTGGTCCGAAATACTTAGCTATTGGTAGTCTGTGGTTTGAATAGAATAGCACAGGTAAGTTTCAAAATATGGCTTAAGTAGAGATGAATTGCTTAATGATATTTTCTCAAGTGGAATCCTGCATTTATTTCCAATAGAGTTAACTTGCTAGTGTGAGGTGTGATATATGACTTGGAAGAAAAGAGAAGCAATTTTTTTGTTTTGTTTTGAAGAGATAAGATCATCCCTGTCTTATCACTGAGGAATAAATGTTAACTTAAGATCAAACACTAGAATAGCATATATTGATTATTGATATTTATTATGTGAAATAATCTGCTTCACTTGGGAAATTGCAAACAGAAAAATATTCAATTCTTAAGAACACATTTCCAAGGGGGAAAAAAAAGTCTGTACATTAAGGATATGGAGAAGATCTATTACACATTTATCTGCTAATTTCACAATAGCAGTTAAGTTCCTGTTCCTTCTAATACAGAGTGTCAAAAGAGTAGCATTAAATGTTCTCTCTAAAGATGTTTTTATAAGCATGTTTTAACTACTGAGTAGAAAATGAAATGAGGTATTTGGCTATGATATGCATATGTGCAACTTTTTTAACAGGGGCAACACAGAAAAAACAGAATATCCAGACAACAAAATGTAAGACTTAAAAAACTCTTCTCATGAAGTGAGATTTCAAGGCTGAGTTGTTTTAACTCCTTTAAAATAAAACTGTGCTTGATCATAGTCTAAAAGTGCCTGCAGCAGTAGAAAGATATGTGATACTACAGAGCCCTAAATATTTCAGACAAAAGCATTAAAAATGCTGGAAGCTAAGGCTTTTCTAAATCCTAACCATTAAAAGTTATTTTATTGTTAACGATTTCTTCAGGTTTCAGCTGCAGTAGAGTGGCTGGTATGGGGCTGTGTTTTTTGTTTGTATAATATTTTCAGTAATTTCAAGTGAAACAACTAAAAATACTTACCAAGGGCTGTGTCATTTACTTAAGAGAGTCTCTCAGCCACAGCCAAGCATTTCCCCCAAGCATAGGTTTGCATGCCCACGTGACTCATTCTCACAGTGGCCCTTGCATTTAGTCAGGAAGGATCCCATGATTTCCAGACATCCCAGAAAAGTCTTTCAGTGGAGGAACCCAAAACCCTACACACAAAGATTTGGTCATAGGCTGTAGACAAAACTGGCAGAAAAGGAAAGTAAATGATAAAGTGTGTCTCAGAAATTTCCTTTATAAATTCATCTTAGACGAGGTAAGTGAGTCTTAACCCAAATGGTAGCAAACTTGGTGTCCTCTTGCACGTCTCAGGTGTCTGGGCTGCAATTAAAGGAAATTAATCCTTTAGGTGATGTTAGGAAAACCCCTATACTCTGTTAGAATAACTAATTTCTTCTGTTCCCAGTTTGTATTAATTCTTCTCTCCCACGCCATCTCCTACTTCCAAAGTAATTCAGAAATTGCTGTGGTTTATTAACTAACTCAGAAAACATTTTAAAAAAATCTTGCCCTGTATTATTGACTTCTGTTACTTTTTAGGAGATGCTACTTCTCCAGAATATAATGTTATTTTTCTTACTTTGACTAAACACTTAGGAAAATACTAACCTACTGGAGAAAAATGTTCTCCTCCCTTTTCTCCCAGGAAACAATGGGTACATCTAAGGGTGGGACTTTAATTCACTGAGCTTGTATAATATATCACATATCTGTTATATAAATTAGCAGCTTGGTGTAGAGGTTATTAAAAATCTCTCCTAATCAGGAGATTATTATTGTCATAATTAGGTTTTAACTGACACCAGGCTTGAAGGTAATGAACCAACAGTTATTTGAGACTTGCTTCTTTGCCATCTGAAAGTTTTACATTTAGGGCCTTAATTTACCTTAAAGAATCCCTTCTAAATTTTCTCTATTTTAAATTTGATTGGGTAATTTATTTCTCTCTGGTTCCCAGTTCAAATAACTTCAAAAAACAACCAGTTAGCTTGATAAAATATCCCCGTTCAGCTGAATTGAGTCATTCCTTTGGCACTGCTGAGAGGATTGGCTTATTATTTCCATGTTCTACTTCTCTTAGTTGTAGAACAAGATCAGCTAATTATGATATATATTTGATTGACATAAAAGCCACATTTGCTAATAATTGATTTTGTTATTGCTTAAAGGAGAAGTAAAGAACCATTTATTTTTTTTAAACCAGTAATGGGTTTTGTACCAGTGACTGGGGTTTTTTTTCAATATATTTCATAAGTAGAATAAGTTTCCTTAGAGGAAAGAGAAGGAAGAAAACTAATCAGAACTACTCTTTAATATAGCTGCAACAGGAAGACAAGAACATGAGAAATATATCCTTATAATAAATCACACAAAAGTAATTTTCTGAGCAATTTTTCATTACCTATGTGTCTTAAACAAATACAGTATAAATCCAGTAATCACTGAGCATATAGAAGAGTAGATTGTTTTATTGGTGTACATAATAATATAAATTAATAGCCTGTCAAAGCTCTTGAAAGAGCTTAGTGAGTTACAACATAAAATGGTAATAAAAATAGATTTTGTGTTTAAAAGTAAAACAAAACAAACTCACAAATGTGAAAGATACAGTAAACTACAACATAGCAATGTATCTATCAATACACCATGAGATAACAAATATTTATGACTTTACAACCTCAACTCAGATATTTTATAGACACATTATCTAATTAGGAATTCTGAGTGAATAAGTGCTTTCCAGAAAAAAAGGTAACTTTCAATAAAACTTTCTTTAAGACTTTTATTTCATTATAAGAATATAGCTTTCTACTTGGATTTGAGATTTACATAGAGTTGGCAACTGTAAGTGTACAGTGTGTTTAGGAATCATAGAGAATGGGGTTTTTTGGTGGTGAGAAGGATAAAATTAAGGGGAAGGTGAGAGAGGGAATTTATTTTGTTTTGATTACTTAATAAATTTTACTGCTCAAAATTGTATTCCTGAATGGTTTTTTCCCAATAAAAAAATTTCAAATACTGTGTTAAGCAATAAAAAAATTTTCATAAAGAGTTAAAAGCTGACTTTCTTCTGTAGATTCATCTTATTATTTAATTTTAATAATTCAATTATTCAGTAATCAGACTGTAGGTGTTGACAGAGGTCTAGTACATTCATTTTGTGTTTGCTTGTGTCACACATCACTATGGAAAAAAACAGCTCATTTTAGGTTATTCGTATGAGATGATGAGGATAAAAGTGTAGCTTCTCCAACCAAATATAACACAAAAAATACTTAAGCAACCAATTTTGATATGCTAAAGAGTAATACATCAGTTCTGATTGCACCAAAAGCTTGGGCTCAGACCTGCCCTGCTGTGATTTTTGCCTCACTGTGAGTTTTGCTGGCAAAAGGCTCTAATGGTGCCTTTCTTAACTCACTTTCTCCTTGGATTTAAAGAAAATGCCATGATATCCCTAAGGATATGCCTTAGTTGAGCTGAAAAATGGCATGATTCCAAATTAGCCAAATTAGTGGTGACAGAATAGTAACAGAACTTTATCTCCCATTAAGAGACAGAGTGGTGTTTTCTGTTTGCTCGTAGTGTCCAATATTCAGGATTATGAATGAGGGTTTTCTGATGTTTCTTAGAAAATTACAATAACTAGTGTGAGTAAATTCAATACAGTTATAGCTACCACGTTGTTTAATAAGATGGTAATGGATGACAAAGTAGAGATTGTTGGTATTATTCTTGCACTTAAAAGCAGTAGATCTGGAACAAATTCAGATATTAGTGTCCTATTTTCAGGATATAATAATTTCCTATAATCATAGAATGCCAGAATGGTTTGGGATTAAAAGAACCTTAAAGATTGTCTAATTCCAAAGCCCCTGCCATGGGTAGGTGTGGTATTCATGATTTTGGGGTTGTGAATTTCCTAGCAGCATGCCTGCTAAGGTTTTTCTTCCCAAGGCAAACTTCTCAGTTTCTCAGCAGATTCTATACACATATCTCTGAGCTGTGTTCCCTCTCAGGGACACAGGTGTTGTTTTTCTATCCTGTTCTCACAACAATGGATACTCTGTTTCTCTCTTAACCAATGGTAATAGCGAGCTCGTCTTAAGGGCTTCACTTGTATAGCAAAGACTAAGCTAGAATAGAAGAAGAAAGAAAGAATAAACTAGAAGAAAGAATAAACTAAGCTAAGAATAAGCTCAGAGCTAAGCTAAGAGTAAGCTAAGAGCTAAGCTAAGCTAGAAGCCTTCTGAAATAAGTAATAAGCAATAAGTTAAAGCCTTCTGGTATTATGGAGTCATTCCTAATAAAGCCTGGATTAAAGACCTTCTGAGATGGAGTCTGTGTCTTTCCATGAGGGAAACAACTACCATAGGTAGGGATGTTTGTCTATCCCCAGTTTATTGCCTAATAGAGTGTTGAGAGGGTAAAAACAGCAGAAGAGATTCATTTTGTGCAGTGTCAGACATTGTATTTGAGTTACCCATCCTGGACTCAAAGCACAGTTAAGGAAGCAAATAGCTAGGGAACAAGTAATCAGACACTTTATGGAACATATGATACTTTCTTATATTAGGAATTTATGTGAATTTCTATTTCTTTCCACTGACAATGTTCAGTTTTATAGATTTGACTCCCCATTTTTGTCTTCCTTCATTCTGGGCCACTGAAGAAGAGACTCAGGCATTTTCTCACATGGCTTTGGGCAAGCACTATGGATATACACCAGGTATGGAAATTTCCATCCAACATCATTCTTCAGTGCTCCTAGGGAGGTCACTGGGTGTCAAATGCCCACAACTTCATGCAGCCCCACAGTATAAGGTTATAAATTTAATTTTTCAAGGTCTTTCAAATTAAAACAACACTATAAATAGTATTTGTGTTTCATGCTAACAAGGATAACTTTCTCTTGGACACAGCCAAAAACTGCTGTGATTCAAAGCAATGTCTGTGGAGAAGGTTAGTCTGCTCCTGAGGACAGTTTTGCACAAATTACCTCAGTATGCAGCATTCTGCCCCAGGCGAAATTCAGGGAAAAAACCCTGAATTTTGTATAGTTGAAGTATACAGTGACTAGTTCAGATGAAAATAACTCCTATGCAGAGCATTCCATTTGGCAAGATGAAACCCAAAATGTATTTCTGAATTGTACGGAAATTATTTTACAATGCCACCTA
Organism: Dicaeum eximium; assembly: GCA_013396995.1. Classification (NCBI taxonomy): domain Eukaryota; kingdom Metazoa; phylum Chordata; class Aves; order Passeriformes; family Dicaeidae; genus Dicaeum; species Dicaeum eximium. The sequence goes on from VWZP01001784.1 coordinate 117,853, forward strand.
CTCAGTTGTGGTCCATTACCATCCTGAATGTAACATGGAACAAAAATTGAGTTGCTCTGCATAAATGAGAATGTTTTTTCCCCTAGAATTTCCTGGGACTATTTCAGAAGCTTTCATTCTCCTCAGCGATAATTTTTTGCTGCCCTTTAAAAAACCCATCTTTACAATCAATTATGTTAGCAACAAAAAAAACCCTGAAACCTGTGTCTACAGGACTTGTTTGCTTTTTGGCTGCTGATACTGGCTGCTCGATCAGACTATGATTATGTGAAAATTATGGGGTTTAACTCTATTGTACATGGATAGTTCTCTCCATGGTTTCCAAAAACTTTTAATGGTATTCTTCTACTATTTTTCACTGGTTTAAAATGTTATCTCCATTATGTATAGAACTTCTGGGGAGGAAAATAGAATAAAAATGAGAACTAAAGTATATGAAATCGAGCTTTATCTCTGAATGCTAAGTGCAGCTTTGGTTCTCCCATCACAAAGGGCTAAGCCTGGAAATAACTCATGAGAGAGTGAGAGAGTTGATCAAAGATTGGAAAGGCTTCTGTCTGTGACTAAATAGGCTTCCAAACTAAGCTTGGAAAAAAAATAGCCAAAGTATCACTAGAGATCTCAAAAATTATCATTGGCAAGTAGAAAGAGAATGGGAACCAATTAAACTGCATTGTCTTCTAGTACAAGTTTGGTAGGTGAAAAAAGCAAAACCCTCAAAAAAAACCAAAAAAACAAAAAAAATCCTCTACCAAAGCCAGTAGTTCCTCTTCTATAATAAAATATATTAACATGTGGAGTTCCCTAGGATGTTGCAGACTTTAAATTTCTTTTGAATTCAAAAGACAAGTTGATGCAGAAAATGCACAGAAGGTCAGTATGAAAATGGCATTTCTGACTCAAAAAGCATGAAGCTATTTAAGGTGAGGAGAGAGCTCTGTGTGATCATCACCAAAAAGTTCTCTGTTCCTGTACTCTTACACAGGCAGCCACTCTTGCTCCCTGCTGGAAAAAGTATCCTGAGAAAAATGGACTTTTTTGGCCTAATTTGTTAACTCTTGCTGTTTAAAAAGGCTTGTCAGTAGTTAAACTGCTTCTTACACACCTTTCCCAGGTTTATATTTTGTTTAGAATTTTATCTTTTATTTTGTTGTGGGTTTTTTCCCCACTAAAGTCTTATTATGAAAGTCAGATATTTCTATCACTCTGGAATTTGTATGGCATATTTTTAGCCTTAATTCAATAATTTCCTTATTTTTCACTTCTTTCCATTATTTCTTGTTTAAAAGCATACAGATTTCATGCTTTGAATTTACATGGCATGCAGTGCTCTTCCATATAGCTCCCTTCTGGAGATTCCCTTAGTTAAATAATTGAAATCTCTCTAAGCAGGTTTATTGTCAAAATAAGGATTAAGTTCTTGTATATAATGCAACGTTTATATTTTTCCTATGGGAACCCTAATTGCTTTTATGGGAATTGGAACGGTTCTACTTTCCCATTCATTACTTTTTTTTTCTTTCTTTAATTTTAGTTTATTTAGTCTCACAACGAAGCACTGTTCAAAGTCAGCTTGAAATACGAAGCCAGGTACACACGTTGGACTAAAGCTCTTGCATAGCACAGGTGGTTCCAGCACCTGCAGAGCACTGCTCCTCATAAACACATGGACAGTCTGTTATCAACTGTTCAATTATGCTAACATTTATAAAGAATGATGCAACACATCACTGAATACTTTCTTTTCTGAGGATCAGAGGTGTTGTGATAGGTATAATAAAATCCACACAATTCAGTACAAGAAGAATAAGATAGTTGAATGCTATTATATTCTGAATTATTTATGGCCAGATCTGCTCAAAATCTCATTGTTTAAGCATCATTTTACTAGAAAAATTAAGATTTTATGAACATTATGTGATAGTCAGAGTTTAGCTTAACCTTTCCATACATGAATATTAACACGCACACACACAGGAATATTCATACCTTTTATTGTTTCCTGATTACTGTCAATTTTTCTTCTCTTATTTTATAATTTTTCATATTCTGTAGACTGGCTTAGCCTTCATTACAATACTGGTGATGCAAAGAAATGAGTTTTATTTTGCAGGAGCTGTTCTTCCTTTTATGTGAATTTAATAATAATGTGCCACTTCTACTATTACATGATCACATGAGAGCTGAGAACCCAGTATGACATAGATGTATATTTTAACCAAGGGAACACATCAGGAAATAAGAATAACAAATTAATTCAAGCACATCTGCCCACGTACAGACAGCTGTGGGAAATGAAATTGAGATTAACAAAGGTACATCAGACTCATAAAGATTTTCTTTGCCAAAGGCACAGAAGCACAGCATCACGTAAAGATGCTATTCTTACAGGGAGCAGCATTTCAACAGCTCGAGTTCTTACTTCCTCTAGACATTGTAAGAGGAGAAATAAATGAAGTGAGAACTCAGAGGAGAGTGATCTTTTTGTCAAACAAGCAAAATTTGAAAAATCAATGCCTTTACTCCTCCTGGTTCTGCATGTTCTTTCTTCTTAAATTAGAAATTCAGTTTTATCTCATGAGATTAAAAGACAAAGTTGCCATTTGTAGATTTGGTTGAATAAGTTGACGTACTGAAAGTGGTCTCTTCCATTTCAGAAGCTTTGTATTCTGTTTCAAGATTTAACAAAGATCAATCCCTCCTTAGAATTTTAAAGACAGCTGATGAGATTTCTCTTTTCATGCCTTCTCTCAAGGTGGTTGTTTCATTTTATATATATATTTTTATCACAACTGCCTCTAAATCTATCTATCTATCTATCTATCTATCTATCTATCTATCTATCTATCTATCAAAAAGCCCAACTTTTTAAAGTTACTCTTTCATCTCTCTGAGAATGTGTTCTTGTATCTCAATAAAAGTTTTCCTGAAGAGATTTAATCCTGTAATTTGTATGTCTTGTGTTATATCCTGGGATTAGAGGAGAATATGGACCTGCAGAAATTTGGAAATTATTATTTCCCTACCAGATTCTTTGTAGTACACTTTATCAGAAATTTCTTAACTGTCCATGTATAAAAAAAAGTTAATTTACAATAAATTGTTTAAAAATATATTAATGACATTTCAATTCCACTTTTTTTTACAAATATGTTGCCTTAAAAAATACCCTCTCCAGTGGACTGAAAACTTTATAGTCCCTGCACAGAACAACTCCAAAAATCAGACCTTGTACATGAGAGAATAAATATAACAAAACCCCCTGTTATACTGTTTGGTAGGATTTGTTTGTTTGGAGTTTTATTTCATTATTTGATTATTTTCTCCCCAGTTAAAGGAGTTGAGAGAAATGAGTTATTTCTAATCATGCATAAGTACAGTTAAAAAGATTTTATTTTCTGGAGGTTCTTCTGTATGAGAAAAGCTTGAATGCAGAAACTATAAAGGCCATTTTGTTAGATACAGTCTTGCTATATTATCCCCAAGATTTAAACTCACAATATGTTTTCTCACAGAGTGCATCAGAGTATCATCAGTTGGTGGAATCTGCTGGTTTGAAAAGTTGTATTATATGGTTTAATATGTCCAATACCTTCATATTAAACCACTGAGACGTGTCATTGTCTTTAGATGTCCTTGAGGTGTCTTAGTTTTCTTTTGAAAAAAACAAAACAAAACAAAACAAAACAAAAAAATTTGGGTTTTTAACAGTTTGTTTTGCACTGAAATAAAGGGAATTTGAAACTGTAAAAGTTCTAACAGAGTGACTTATTAAGAGTTCATGAGAGAGAATGGATACAACACTGGTTTGCTTTCAAATGTTTCATATTAAAACAGAGGATAAGTAGCTGGGATCACATTTTCATATAATCTTGCCTAATTTTAAGACTTGTTCTGTTACAACCATGTTCAAAATATTACCATTCTTTTTTTACTCAGTGTTGAGTCTGCCTGATGATTTTGTTCTGTCTTAGGTGTTTTCTTTTCCCGCCTGGATCTTACCCTGACAACGTATCCATAGCTTCACTAACCTTTACTTGACTCAGCCTTCCTTTTATATCATCCTCCCTCTCACAAATTAAAATTAGTTTTGCCTAGATCAACTCACTCTAAAAGGCTATGTCTTCACATAAGGTCTGACATATGTGTCATTTTTGCATGAGTTTTTTCTGACTTTATGGTGCAGTATCAATCACCTTTTCGTGGAGGAATTTTGAAGTAAAAACAGACACAAACACACCTTTCTCTTTAAATTCAAATTCATCAAAATCAGTTATAAGTTAAAAAAAAGTACTTTATATATTGTCAATTCTACAATAAAGAAAATGAAAATTTGGCTTGGCTATTGGGTTTAATACTAACAAAGTTGGTCAAGAATGACATCCATGGCTGGAATAAAAATATAGGTTCTTGTCTTATTTTTCATATATAGGATATTTTACTCATCCCACTGCAAAATTCAGAGTTGGGAGTGCATGGACATAGATCTATAGAGAAAGTTGGTGTTGGTGTTTTGACTTCTTGTAGTTTTAATATTATTGAGATTATGTCTTGAAGCAGTAGAAGGAAAAAAAGAAAATATTTCCTAATTTTTAAAAATTTCTTATCTTCCCTTAAACATCATATGCCATGGATCTTAATACTCTGTAATTCAGCCTGGCTCCCCTGTGCTCAGTCTGAGCAGTTGTCAAAGATACTGAAATTATTTTGATGGCTCACTAAGATCAAATGGTTGAAGTGATAACCAAACGAAAAAAAGCTAAAAAAAAAAAAAAAGGAAAAAAAAAAAAGAGGGTCAAAATTTAAATTGGACTAATATGATTGTTCTGTAATTTACAAATAAGATAGTTTTGGTTTTTAGGATTTTTTTGTTTGTTTGAGATTTTTTACATTGGTGTTTTTGTTTCTGCTTCTTTTTTTTTTATTTTTTTAATGTAGTTTTGTGCATCTTGTATTCAAAATGTGGAGACATTCTCTGGAAGTTAGTCCTGAAAAAAAAGTACTAAAATTTGTAGAATGCGTTCTGCATGGCTTACTCCACCTTAATGCTAGAAAATAAATACATCTGTAGATGAGGTTTTCAGATCCTATAACGTAGCTTGTTCTGACAGTGGCCCAGTGTGGTTCATTCCTAAATTAATGAACATACATATTGCTATAGAAAAAGCACTGGAGCTTTAAAATTCCACCTGCCTGAAAGTAAATGTTACTTTGCTTTGAGAAAACAGTGCTATTTAATAGAACTAATTTTCTCCATCATTTTAACACTTTACTATTACATACAGTGAAATCAGTGGTGTATTTACATATTAATGTTGATGGTACAACTAAATAGTCCTAGTAAATGTTCAACATTCAAAACACTTGTTTACTTTGCATTTGACTCTCATTTTTAAATTTCTAGCGTTTGTGGTATCATTACAGTTAACAATGTTTTCTTTATATTTCAGGAAGGACCTGAAAATGGCAACTTGGAAAGATCTTAAAACTGAATCCCAAAGTATGAAAGAAACATTTTGAATTATTAGAACAAAACTACAGTTTTAGGAAGCAGCTTGTTTGTAAATAGAAGGTGACAGGAATATCTTATTAAAGTGTAGATCCAAAATGATGGACCTTAACTGGGGTTTTGCAAAGAACTGCAAGAGAAAATTATAGGATATAATTCAACAGAGTGGTGAAGCTTTTATTGTATGACTTGGAACCAGCAAAGGGGTAATATTAGTCACTGCTCCCAAATGTGGCCTTGAAGTAAGCTGTGGAAAGCACCATAAACCTTGAATCAGAGTGTCTCCTTGAAGAATTTAAGACAGAAGAGTGAGGAATATGCCAGAGTTATTGCTGATGAACGGGGTGAAAAAGAATTGCTTTTTCTCTAACTTCTTTTTTCAGCTATAAAATAGATAACCAACTTCATCAGCCACAGTAAGAGCAGTAAGCATATATGAAAAGTAATGGGAATCTTCTTATAGAAACTTGTATTTACAATAACATAATTTACATACTTATGGATAATTAATAAATGCAACAGAAAAAATACTTAGAGGCTGCAGTTCAGGCTTATAATTGACTTAGTCTGTGTTCTAATTTTTTCACTTCATGACTCATAACATTCAGCTGCCAAAGCAGTTGCATTAAGCCTGAAAATTGTGGCCCTTGCACTTGGTTATCACTCAAATATCCAGAGATCTGTGGAGCACCCATGAGTGTGCTGCACTTGCTCCTGCATGCACATTGTCTAGAGCAAACTGGAATTGCTCCAGTAAAGCAGGAGAAACGAAGTACAAATACTCACAAGTTCAGCCTGAGAGGAGGGGGATACCAGCAGCCGTGATTCAGAGTACTGATCATATTTAAGAAAACTGAAGTCCATACACTTGTGCATGTCAGGGAATTATGAAAGCAGAAACCAGAATTGGGGCTCTCCATGTGGAGTGCAGAGTAGGGTCTGACTTCCAGGGCCCATCCACCACTCCAGCCAGGAGCAGACAGCCCCAACCCTTGGCACAGGGACAAGCCAAGGCTTGGTGGAGATGTGGATCCATCCCAGCGAGGTCCATGGCCAGGCAGGGCAGTGGGGAGCCACAGACCAGCCTTGCTGCAGCATCACTGCAGGGACTGACACCAGGTCCTGGGCCATGGGAAGGGTGGGAAAGTTTGGTGGGGGGCAGAAATGAAGTCCTTAGCCATGGTCATGTGGGGGAACCACAGGGGAGTGGACAGGGACAGTCAGGGCTAATGGTGTCCTTGAGGTCCTGACAATAAACCTGCAAGTACTGCTGCATTTGAGCCATTGCAATCAAATCTCTACTCAAAGATGATGGAAATGGTTTTTTATACATAAATTTGGGCAATTGGGCACTTGAAACCTAATCTAACATTTAAGTGCTGCTGTGTTTTGAAATACAATGTTAGGTGTTGAGGGAAATGTCTGTGTTTTATTTCTACCAAATCACTCTTCAACAAGTAATCTGGAGCTACTCAAGTCTCCCATTACTGAATCCTGACATAAAGCAGCAGCAATGATGCATGCCAGATCCAAGTAATTTTGCTACTTGTCTGAAGAGCTGTTTATAAAGTAGTTTGCCTCTCCAATATACCTACTTGAATACATGATGTGTTTATATATGCTGTTATCAATCACTTAATCAAGAACAATATTTGTACTTGATAGAATTTCCTATATATACATTTTTTTCTTTTTTTCTTTTTTTTTTTTCTTTTTTTTCTTTGGTGGGGTGAGGAGTTATATACATGAATTAAGCTCAAAGATCTTTCTGCTTACAGTACTCCACACCAGACTACAAAAGAAAGCAAATATTGTGGGTCAAGGCTTTGGATGGAACAAACTGGCAGAGGGTAATTCTCCACTCAGCTCTCTCTAGCCCCTGTGGTCCACCTTGGCATCAGGGCACTGGCGGAGCACTGAGATTCTCTGTTGTTCACTGCTAAACACAGAAGATGAAGAAAGAAATGCTTGGATTGTGGAAGCAGCATATTTTTTGCAAATACTCTATCAGATTTCATGAATCATTTGCTATAGGAGGCTTTTTAGTTAGTGAACTTTTAGCTGATTTTGTTGGTTGTTGGGGGAGTTTTGTGATTTGGTTTGTTTGTTTGTGGGTGGGGGAGTTTTTGTTTGGTTTTGGTTTTTTTTTGGTTTTTGTTTGTTTGGGGTTTTTGTTTTGTTTTGTTTAGGGCTTTTGTGTGTGTGTACTATTTTTGTTGTTTTTTTTTTTAATCTGGTAGAAAATCTAAAATATGCACACAATGTACCAGGACAAAAACTGCTATGGTGGGGTTGGGATTTTTTCTGAGAAAGCTAAAAAGGACATGATCAGGACATGATCAAAGAAAGCGACTAACAGAGAACCAGATGCTACTACTACAAATTTAATTTTAGAACTGTCTGGACAACATCATTTGTAAAAATAAAGCTGGTATGGGAAGAAACAACAATTTAAAAGCTGGAGAAGAGTAACCAAATAAGATTATATACTGCAACTACTGAAATTCACTCCAAATGAACTGATTTGCTCTACATCGGCTTTCAGAGTGACTTTGGCTAGGTAGGGAAAATGTGTTTGGGGACTAGAGAGCATTAATATCCTGCTTTGGATTTTGTTATTGTACAAAATTAAATATGTGCTCTAACCCAAATTGATTCTCTGGGGGCTCTTTTCCAAAATATTTTCATAATCACACTTGTGGGATTATTTTAATCTTCGCTATAGTTTATCCCCTATATAATACTTCTCAAACAATGATTCCTTCATTAGCCCTATTTAACAAATCCCAAAGTGCCAAACCCTTTGTAACATATCAGCAACACTAATTTTTTAATAGGTGCTGCTCCTAGGATTCTAATAGAATAATACCTGTGAGGTATTCTGTCATCCTAGAAGTTTCTTCAAGTATTTATGTGGAACTATTTGTGAATACTTGTGTTGCTGTCAGTAAAATTCTGAAGTCAGTGAAGTTTTAAATAATCAGAGCAAGTTAATATTTCAATTTATAATCTTAATGAGAAAAGGTAAAAAATATGAGAGGTTAGTTGCTAAAGATTTCTAAGTAGCTGTTTTTCAAAAAGTATTCTATTTTAATTTATGTATTATCCTGCTGTGAGGTGAAAATGTTGCATTGAATTTGAGCTTCTTATCTTATTTTTTCTTTTTATTAAATTGATTTATTTTCTACTTTTTTGCAAAGTTTGCATTTTGTCTTCTTTAAAATTTAGAATAGATTAGAAAAATCAAATTTCATATACTGCTCTTCTCTCTTTTTTTCTCTCATTTTTCTCTCTTTATGTCTACTTTGTCACATGCATTTCTTTCAAAGGAAGCCTCAGTTTTTACACTGACAAGCTATTTGTGAGTTGTCTATGATAATTACCTGTATACTAATATAATACCATGGAATTAAACCTTTAAAAATATGTTGTGAGGCTGAAACAAAGAATACGGAATGAAAGATCAAAACCTTTCTTATTGTCCATATAAGCTGGATTTTCCTCCTTCCTTATACATAAGCTCTAAGGTATTGACAAGGTTATCAACAGCACTGCTTGTCCCATTCCCTGCAGCAGCTGTCACAGAACAAACCAAAAGAAGGGTTTTTATACCTATAAATTGGGATAGGATAACAAAAACTATGCTTGTCTTGGATCCAAAATCAAAAACAAAAACAAAAACAAAAGCATAAACATAAACAAAAACAAAAAAGAGAAGTCTTAACTCAATAAAAACAAGTCCATTTTGAAGTACTTTTGTGTGTCTTTCCTTGCCTTGGATTCTGACTATTTATGTTCATTCTAATTCATCAAGGCAGAGAAATGCTATTTCCCCACCTCTGCACATACAGACCAGAAGACTTAAATTCTCAAAGGAAATACAGTTCCTAAACAAAATGTAGTCCTCAGTAAAAGGCAGTGCTTTGGCTCCTCAGATGTTCAGTGTGTTATTCAAAATTGAAGTTTTGCAGAGCTTTGTGGCTTCTTGCCTAGTTTTTAACCCCAGAATCCTGCTTTTTATTTCCTCTTGGTCAGGACACCAGGGTTACATCTCTGACTTAGCTGAGCATGGAGTAGAAAAACTGCTGACTTCCTAATGAGGGAAAAAAGACTAAATTCTTCCTTAGAAATTCTTCAGTACATTTTCAATTCAATTATACTGGTTGTGCTCTATTGGTTGCATTAATATACTTCATCTATACTAAAATATCAAGGGGTAAGAGTTTAAAATAATTAAAGATATCTACGCAGGAAGATATAATGAGGTGTTTTATGGGATTGTCTGACACGTCTTATCAACTAACATTATCAATCAACAATAATTAAAAAACTTGATGATGGTGGCTACTGAAGGCCCCTGGCTAAGCTTTGCAATTTTCATTTAAGAAAATGCTAGAGTTATCTTCTACCAAGGAATTGCATTTCTCCCAGTAGCAGGAGATGCAGAGAACAAAAAGAGGATACTGTTTACTCAATTAGTTGTCCCTTGAACCGTTCCTTCATTCAACTTTAAAAGGTTCTTTTCACTAGTGCTAAAAATGTGCTGACAACAAGGGCAAATCTCAAAAGAAAAGAAATAAAAAGAAGGTTCTGTTCCCAAAACTATCAGGTTATATTACTTTTCTCTTGCTATGTTAGTAGTGGCAAATTACAGTAAGAAAAAAAAACCAAAACCAACAAGACTTTCATTAAAAGTCATAGAGGTTGAAAAATGCAGTTTCTCAGTGGGAAAATGATTTTAAAGGGCCTTAAATGTAAGTCAAACTTCTGAATGGCAGATAATAAAAATGATTACTTTTTAATGTCACTTTTGCTACTTTGCTGTCAGAATGTCCAAATTTAAAAACAGCAAGAAATTTTTCTTTCTTTTCTTTGACTTCAAAATAATCAACAGTTCAAAAATTTCTGAATCTCTCCTGTCAGATCACTCTAATTGTGGGAAATGTAATATTTATTTTCTCCAATGTGGAAGTAATAAAAATAAAAATTCAAACCTGATTCCCAGCTGGGCCTTTCAACAAATACTGTTCTTCCTAATTAATAAAGGCTAATAGAATACTATTAACACTGCCAGTATTATTCAGACATCAATGCTCCATTTAGGTTTTGACAGACTGCTATATTTTATTATAGCATTCCAAGATATTTCTCAGTTGGAAAAAGATAATCTGAAATTTTCAGAAGTTTTTGTTGGACTTGAAAGCTATAAAACATAGGAAAACTATTTAAACCATATAAATAATTTGATTATATGAACAATTTTATTATATGAATCATATGAATAATTGTGTAAGGGGGTATCGTTTCAGTATGTGAAAAACTGTGATTGCTATGAAAAGACCTAGATCAGCACAGACCTCTATCTTGAGCTTTGTGACAGAAATCAAAATTAAAATGATTAAGTACAATCTTTTGCCAGAAAATCTGATTTTCTGGCATCTGATAAGCACCTGATCTGTAGCATCTGATAAGAAGCAAGAGGATTTTGATATTTTCTGGGACTCTATAAACAGTACATACTTTGTGACCAATTGGTTGGAGATTGCATTGTACAAAATATCCATTTGTGCATTTTCATCTCAAAAGCTTAGCTGAAAGCTAGGTATGTGATACCAGTTTTCAATAAAACATAAAAAATGGAGGAAGGGTATTAATATCTGAGGATTTTTGGGCCAAGCAGACAGCACATAGGATAATTTTTAAAAGACTTGTTTCATCTCTATTGAAAACTGCTTCTTTATAATTCCAATAGTTCATAAGTTTGAATACTTTTCCCTCAGAACTTTGCAGCATCCTGAGCAGCAGTGACAGCCCTCAAAGAAATATGAAAATTCTTCTGACATCATCTTATTTGTATTTTCTGAGGGAGTGTAGGCTATATTCTTGACATCCATCTATATGTTATAAATGTCTATTTTGTCCTTTTTTTTTAAATTTTGTGTATGGTCTCTGCCACTACTTATATCTAATAAAAAGTTGCTAAATCTGAAACTTACATTTAAAATGAATGAAGTAACAAAAAGGTTAATGGATATATGTTAATCCACTTTAAATAGCTCATGAATCTAAGAGTAGTGGTGTCCATGTTTGCAACTTTATTCTGAAAGAAGAAAGTAGACTCCTTTCTTTTTCCCAGAGTAATGATTAAAAAACAGACAAACCCCAGCAAAAGGCATTAAACATCAACAAAAACAAAGCCATGAAAATAGCCAAATGTGCCTGATTGAGTGCCTCTTTTCCTAAAGTAGGAATGTTAGCTGAGTTTACATGGCATTTCATGGATATTTTTTCAATTAAATACTTCCATTTACCATAAAACAGTTTGGTTCTAACATTGGATCTTCTTTATATTTAGGATGAGATTCTGTTTAGAATGATTGGTTTACCCATTCCTAATAAAATTTGGATATTTTTTTTTGTGTATCCCAAGTATTCTTTAAACAGCAGTCTCACATGCATAAGTACGTTTTGTTGTAATTGAAATTAGAATTTTCCAAGAGTTAAAAACATGTTCTGCACGGTAAATAGGTTATAAAGATCTCATTTGTAATTTAGATGTTATCTCTAAGGTTACTAGACCTGCGTTGGGCCAGTAGTTTTGCAATTGAAAAGACATCTCTAGGGAAGGCTAAAACTAAAAGAGGTTTAGAAAATCGTTTTGCATTCCCTTGGAATTTTTTAGGATCCTAAATTGTCTTGTTCTTCAGGGTGAAATGATGAAAATGCTCCCCCCAAAAATTGTGTCTGAATGAAGATTGAGAAAGACTCAAAAGACAAGACAATCCCTCCTTGGAGAAGCCAGTTAGGCAGGCAGCAGCGCTGAGAAAGGGGTTTGAATTCTGCTACTGAACGCCTTGGTTTCCCCTTTCTGCAATTGCAAACATGGCTGTGAGAGTTCTCCAGTTAGATCCCTCTTCCAGGCTGAAAGGAAACTCTCATATTCCAAACAAGGCAGTTTTGGCATCAGATTGCGTCAAAAAGTTGTTTCTTACCAAATGTTGCAATGTATTTTATGAAAATTTTCCTGATTAGAAGTTTAATTGAAACATGTCTGTCTTCCTAAAAAAAGGAAAGTAAATCTGCAGCTCTGAGGGCAAGAAATAAAAGTCTAAACAGAGTTCCAACCAGTAACATTAGACTCAAATTTCTAAACCTCTCTTAACAAATACCCTTTTGTAAGAACTCATTCCAATTAATGCTTTGAATAACCATTTGCTTTACAGTGTCTTGCATAATCTTCAGACTTTTCCTGAAAAAAAAATTTGGATATTTTTTATTTATTTGAAGTCATGGGCTCACTTTTGAAAACAGAATGGGACTGATTATCAATATTCTTCAGGAAGAAAAAAATCCATGGGATAAAGAAAACAATATTGGTACATGTGTGGGGTTTTTTTCATTTTTCTTATTTTTTCTTCTCCATGCTTTCTGTGTGTCTGCACAATGCTTAAAAAGACAAATTTCATTTTGAAGGCATGGATTAGATATGGCCTTCAAAAATAAAATTAATGAGTTATTCTAATTTTCAAATATATTAAATATATTTATTTTTAAAATCGTGTTAATCAAATTTATAATGCTCATTCATGGTCCATCCATATGCAGTTGTTGTTGTTCTTACATATGGTAATATAAACAGTGGCAAAATAAAATAGAAATGCTGCTTCTGATGACAATGTGTTACCCTTCCTTCATTTTAAGAAGTTTTTGTGTCATTAACTTCCATCAGTTCTTGGAGCATTCTTCAAGCTAAGCCTTACATTTAGAGCTCTGGGTTAGCAGAAGGATGCACTGCTTCTCATGTGGTTTTCAGGCTTTCTCTTCATAAAAAGCCATGGGCATTTCAAAAGATAAATTACTTGTGCTGAGATAACTTCAAGTTCTTTTGGTTTCATAGAATCATAGAATGGTTTGTGTTGGAAGGGATCCTGCAGATCACCTCATTCTAAATCCTGCTCCTACTTCCCCTGAAATGAAATGGAAACATTTAAAATGATGAATCCTTCTATCTTCATCTAAAATCTGGTTTAATCCCATAGATAGGGGTTCTGCATACATAAAACTTACATTGCTGCAGTGTTCTAGTGCAAGAATGTGAAATTTGCAGAATTAGAATAAAGAAGCCTTGCTGCCATAATATGAATGAAGAGTACACGTGCTTCTCCACGAGGAGATATAAATGCTGTCATAAATCAAGTGATTAAAACCAAATAAACTGGTAAATGCGGGCTTCTTGCATTTTTTTCTTTAAAGAAAGCTCTTTCTGGGGAAAAGAAACAAACAAAACATCAGAAAAATGAAGGAAATTTTTAGTATTTTGTATCTTCTAAGTTGTACATTTGTTTTTCCTCAAGAGATTTGTAGGTCAGGAACCTGCAAATTTTCAGTGATAAAACTGAATGCTTGGAAGGGAAGCAGTTTGTCAGGGGATGCAAACAGGATACTTACCAATCTAAAGCTGTTAAAATATTACTCAAAAAATGTGCTTCTAACCTTCTGTCTCTTCTTGGCTTCATTTCCCCCTGCATCATTGTACATACACTATAGGAACAATATGCTCATTTGTCTTGGATCTTGTTGGTATTATTCCTGTGTGGTTTGATGTCTCTAAGCCAATCAGATGATTGCTCCATTTGGGTGGAACTTCTGTCCAATTCCTATTTTTCACCTCAGACATACATGTACTCTATCAACTACAAGTAATTTTTTGAACCAGTATTCCCTTAATCTCTGTGTCTGTCACTTAACAGTGCTCACATATTTCTGTTTTACTTATGGATTATTGAATATCCTTAGTAGAAAAGGGTAATTCTTTCAAAATCTCTGTCTGCCACTCCTTTATGTCATGCTGTCTTGTTACTTTTATTAAACTTGCCCATGGCAATCTTTTTATAAAATGCCTCTACTCTTTTTTGCACAAGATCTCCCAAAGAATCTGATACAATTCTTTTACATACAAGGGCTTAAAATAACACAGTGTAGAGGCTTAAGCATTCAAAATAGACAATCTTTGGATTTAGAATATTGAAAATAATGCCAGACTGAACGGACTCAGCTCATCTCACATCCTTGCGAATTACTTGGCTTGTTCTGCCAGCAAATGTGTGGTTTAGTGGTAGAAAAGACAGAATGGTTACCATGGAAACTGTCATACAATCCAGTGTGGTGCTTATGTTACTGCACCTCTGAGACAATACAAAGCTGCCTTCTTAATCCCTTTAGTGCTGCTGGTTGAATGGTGTATGCCCAGTAAAGTGGCACTTGTAGGTCCCTTGCCTATACTCTCCATTTTCCATCTCCTTCTCAGTAAAGTAATGGGCCTCCTACAAATGGTATGAAAACAAAACCCCAAGCCCAACATTCAAAGGTAGAAACTTAGTGCTCTGCTTGAAAAACACACAACTTCCCCCCAGACTGTAATGACTGAGATTTTATGAGGTTATTTTACATCTTCCTAAAAATCTTTAGATACTAACTGATGTCAATAGAGATACAATGAACTTTGTTCAAAGCATAGGAGGTGCCTCAGTGCAATTTAATTTTTCCTGTGATAATTTTATGTATTTAGTTCATTGCTTACTAGAATCAGTGAATCTGGGGGACAAAACAAGACAAACTGCATAAAATTAAGGCTTAGTTCACTGTTTTGTAGTGGAGTTTGAAACATTTAACATCTGCTAGATTTCATTTAACACTGTGGAACAACTGAAAGTTGTAGCCCCAGTGGAGTGGACAGCTTCAAATTAATACAGTATTTTGCAGCAGCTTTCTCATTAGATTTTTATGCCAATGCTCTTTCATAAGTGTTTTGTATATAGCCATTAGAATTCCCACTAGACAGAAGACTAGCATCTATATTGTAGGAGAATGCTCCAATAATTTAGGTGTAGGGAAATCTGTGGAAAAGTTAACTGTCTTTTGTTATTGCTTATTGGTAACATATCCAAATATTCATTCATAAAAAAGGATAGATTAAAAATTAATTAAGCTTGGCAATTATGATCATGCCTGAAATGTGGGGCAAGGGAATATTTGCACTGCTGAAAATTTCAGGAATTTTAATTTTCCTCTTGTGTCTGAATCATGACATGTATTCAAATCTCCCCACTGCGTTTTTTTTCCTCAGGATTTTGCTTTTTCATTTGTTTGCATCTTAATTTAGGAAAGTACTGTAGCACAAAAACAAAATCTCTCAAATGCCTTAAATTACAGCTTGATCCCGAAAAGTTTCATTTACAGCAGTCTAAACTGAGAATTTTGTTCTTTTGTCCTTTTGTCCAACTCTTGCACCTATATTGGTCAAGTACTTGTAGATCAAATCACTTGTAGGTAGTTATGAAAATGCTTTTGTGAAATGTAGGCTAATGCATCTCTGAGCAGTAGCACAAGTGAATTGACACTGGCAGTATTTCAATGTTAGATTGTAAGTTATAAATAATATGTTTACAATTTTAGATCCTATGAAGTATAATGATTTAATATGTTGAACTTTCCTATTTGCATACATGATGTGAGTTTTAAAGGGAAAAAGTGGTACTTGTGCGCCATCAACAACACTTCAAAAAGAGGTCCAACAAATGCTTATTTTGTCCTTGTACAGCTTTCAGCATCTCTTTTTGTTTATGAGTTTTTCATCATTGCTTTGATTTATAGAGAAACCCCTCCCCACATTTGAATGAATCCATGAAATTCAAACAGAACCCACAAATATCTTTCAAAGTTAATGGGGGAAAAAAATTTACAATTTTGTATATGTTTTGGTTTTGTTCAATACCACAGTTTTCATGACTACTCTTTACGAAATTTATTCTGCAAACTGAGGGAAATCCCCTGCTCCAGACCAGGACCATGGTTCCATCCAGAAAGCAGGACAGTCTAGAAGAAAACTGCTGCTCCTGGTCTGAAACAGGTCCTGGGTCAAAGGCAGAGAGGGAGAGAGGTTTTGGTGCTGGGCAGGTAAAACAAAGCTGATTATTGCCTTTAGGGAATTAAAACTGATATTCAGTTAGGTTGCAGTTACAAGGATTATTGTTCATTAAACGCTTCTCTTTTCTTTGGTATTTCAGTATGGTTAGTTAATGAGATGAGCCTGGCATATTAAATAAGCAGCTTTGAGAGCTTTCATTCTTAATTTGAGATATTATTGTATTCACAGGTATTTCATGAACACCAAAATGTAAGTTTGTACATTTCTCCAAAGTCTCTCTTGTTAATAAATCATAAAGTCATAATAAATCACATATCTATGCCTGATTAATTGTAATACCTTAATTATAGTTTTGATAATGTAAGTTCTGAGCAAAAAAATTTTATCAGAATGTCTGAAGTGAATTTACTTTGAGGATACCTGCAATGTTTAGCCCAAAACAATAACTGTTTTCAATGTGTAAGGATATATTAGTTTTTATTCATGAGCACAACCTGCTTGCATGTGTGTTTTTCCTATCAGGAAAGACAACTAAAAACATAATGTACATCTCACATCTGAGTTCCAAACTTTTGTTATCAAAGATCATCTGTTCATCTATCTGGGTTAATAAAAGTCAAGAAAGAATCTGAGGTGTTGTTTTATTTCTTATTTCCTCAAAGTTGGCTGACTGTAGAAGTGATGGATTTATCCATGCAGAGGCAGAGGCATAGGGCAATTATTGTACTATATCATTGTAAAATGCTCTGTGTGCCACTGCACTATAAAATGATTGCAGCCTCTTCAGCTATGGCAAAGTTTTTGACATACCCAAGACTTTAAAAAGTAATATAAAAGGAGTAAGAGGAATTGTGTGTGAGCAAAAATTCGGAATATTCCTCCTATAACACAACACCATTAAGATGACAAACACCAGTGTTAACAGCACACAGAACACTATAAAGGTCTTTTGGCCAGGAAGGTTATCTTATTTTATAACCTGGAGATTTATAATGAATAATATGAAAGCAGAATGGATTTGAATTCAAAAAAGATTTTTTTTAATCTCTTAAAAATTAAATTATCATAAGCAGTGAGATTCATATTTTAGGTGTCATCTGAAAGAGTTTATCTGCAGGAGTATGATGTCAGTAATGTCATGTAGGTTTTCCCAAGCACCAGCCCAGTAGAAAGAATTACAACTTTTTTATAACCATGCAATTAACTGCAACAGCTGGTATTTCTCTTGAAGTATTTTATATGGATGTGACCCAATCACCCACTATCAGCATTTCAGAAGGCCAGTTACTATATTGTTAGTCAAAATATGATGATTCACTTTCATTTAGTGCACTACTACTGAAATTTTATAACCCTGAAATAAAATGTAATTGAATTTGTATAGAGCTAATTGTGGAAACTATTAGTAACTGCACAGATGAATGATCTCCAAGATTTATATTTTATCCAAGAAAATGGATTTATTTGAGCAATTGTTGGTAGAATTATCCTGATGACTACTTTGGTTTACATAGAATGTAGAATATTGGAAATGAAGTCATGGATATTTAATTAATATTTTGCTAAAAGAATTTTTGAAACATCAGCAAATAATATATATTGCTTTTTTAGCCCTCCTGTACCATGGCTTACATGAGTATGATGTTCTTCTAACTCTCCTTAGAGCTTTTATGCTTTTTCTTTCTGGAGGATACTTGTACCAAATTATCAGAATTTCAATTTTTGATAAATTGTGTAAGAGTGTCCAAAAATATTTTTTCTGCATAATAAGGGGAAAACAAATGCTATTTAAACACAGAGTTATTTAACTGAGGTATTTGAAAATTTACATTTAATATAAAATTATGTGCTCACCAATTTTCTGCAAATTATTTAATTCAATAGAGAAGAAAAAGTTGGAAGAAGCAAAAAGTCTTTAAATATTGCAAATATTCAAAATAAATAAATGATTTGATTCTCTACAGGATTTGAAAGTTCTTAATACTTCTCAATTTCTTTGTCCTAAAAAATTATTTTCATGGTGTAATGCCTTTCTAAATCTTATTACATGTTTGTTTACATTGCTGTGTCACTATTCTGATGATATTGTAGTTGCTAATAATTCTTATTATTAATAACTTTTGTTGATGATGTTACATATTAATAATAGTATTATGGTAGTAAAATCTATAACGTACCAATATTGAGTAATTCAACAGTAAATTTATTAAATTTCATTAATGTAGAAATTGTATGAAATTCTAAAAGTTTTTCTTGCTATGTTCTTAGTTGGTTCAGTTTGTAATATTCTGTGAAGCTGTTTGTTTTGATCGTGTTTCATTCTGTCTTGGAGCTGATGCAATTCTTAGGAAATGTCTTTATATCTCCCTTGATAAAAATTACATTTGTAATAAATTAAAATTATAATAATAATTTATGTTGCAATAAAGGAAAGATGTAACCTGAGACAGAGCTGAAAATGATAGATTACCTTTGTAAAGGATGTCTTCTAAACTACAAAATATAATTATAAAACCTATTCAAAAATTGTATTTTTTTAATTTTATAACAAAAATTGAAAACATTAAATGGCTTTTAATTTTTTTTCACAATGAAACAAGCTAATATTTTGACTTTTTGCCAACAATATTCTATTTTGAGATTCTATGTAAATTAGAAAAAACTATTCAGTCCTCCAGCACTTTCCTCAATAGTCACAGCTGTAACAAGAAGCAACCACTTTCCCCAATTCTTCTCAGTTAATAAGCTTTAAACAAAAAGTGAGTGCAGATTTGGAAAAAGAAAGGTACCTGTACCTCTTTCTCAAAATCTTCTGGATCCAACACTCTCAAGTATTTATTTATTTAACAAGCTAAGGAGTGGTACAGAAGTACACCAAATGACAGGTCTCTAAACTTTTCAAAGAACCTCTGGGATTATTTGTCAGCATTAGCAGCAGTTTGCTGCCAGTGCAGTTTGTAAACAATCTCAGAGCTCTCCAAAGACCACGGCGACTTCTAACAGAGGCTGCAAACTGTGCAGCCTTTATTTAACCTTGCTGTACGTGGTTTAGAAGGAGAAATGAAACCCTCGGGCTAATTGCCGTGGGCAGAAGGATCCCAAACCCAAGCAAACCCAACAGCTCAAATATCTGCTCTCTTGGGAAGTTTCTTGTACATTTAGTTAGATCAATTTGGAACGTACTTGTCTTACTATTTACAGTCTTTTACAAATAATTAACCCCCAAGAGAACAAAGTGATTTTCACCCAAGACAAGTAACAGTCAGAAATATATTGCAAAAGAATAAAGCATTATTTTCATTCCCAGTAGAATGTGGAAAGTTACCTTGCATTAGGAAAGAGAAGAAATGGGAAAATAATTCACAAAATAAAGATAATATTAGAAATAAGCCATGTTGTCATGAAGAATTAGGGAAAATAAAAGCTGTGAACCACTGTATGGAAAATTACAGGCATGGAACTGACATAAATCAGACCAGTTAATCTCTACAGCTGTATATTACCAGGGAAACTACCTGTTAAAGAATCAACAAGGTCCCTTTTCTTTTAAATTGGAAACTTGCTTCATTTGAATTGGAAAATGCTAAAGAGATACTGTTTTCAAATAATGCGGTTTTAAAATATTAAGATATGTTTTTTGTTTTTACCCATATAATTATTTACAGGAAAATGCAATTTTAGCATATTCACCCCAGTTTTGGCTGCCTGTGCTCAAGGCCAACTCTGACACAGTGCAGCCATAAAACCTATCCAACTTCTGTATAAACAGTTAAATTGTAAGAGTTTGTTGTGTGCCCATCCTGCACCTTCAGCCAGTGCTTGGGCAGCCCTATTTATGCTCAAGCTCAGCCTCAGTACCAGCCATGCCCATTCCCAGACTGGTAGACCTGGCATCCTGGGCTCTGGTTAAAATGCAGCCATTCTTTTGTTATTTATCTTCATGGTGAAAGAGATAAATTAATAGTAAATGTAGTTCTTCAAAGACTTATATTTTTTTCAGTACTCTTGCATATCTGTCTGCTTTGAAAGGTCTCCCATCCTTCTGTGGACACAATGTCTGTAATCAGTAACTCTGGCTATTACTCTTTGGGAATATGAGGATCACTATATTTGTTCCCACCTCTACTTTTTAAGATTTCAAAGAAACAATCCCTGGATTGCACATCAATTCCCATGGCTTAATGGACCATTTATTTGTTCTACCCAGAGTGTTTAGTAGAGATTAAAAACCATCCCCAGTTCAATGTCCCTTGGCATTAAACCAACTTTCCAACTTAAGTTGAGAAGTGTAGTATCCAATTTATGAGAATCTGGCAAACCAAGGATCTTTTATACTGCTGGGCATTGGGAAAGGACAGGTTAAAGTTACTGAGTAGTTTGATTGACGTTCATATAAATACAAATATAATTCCACTAGGAACTTGACTTGGAGATACATCTTGTCCATCAAAAAGAATTGCAGGAATCCATTTTTCAAACCCAAGATAAGTACAGGATTCAATCTCAGTAAGGACTATTTTCAAAGTGCTTGTAAAATAGCTTTGATAGAACCAGCATATCTCCATACGTTTTTGAATTATATACAGAGCAAATGAATTTATATCTGATTCTAATTTCTCCAGAAATATTTTATACAGTGCATACATGTAAATATTTAAAGATATATCTTCTAACATTTTATGTAGTTTAGCACATATCTTTCATTTCTACCTTTAATGCACGTAAAAAATAGAATTCTTTCAGGAGAGCACATTCATATATTGAGTTAAGTGAATGAAATTCTAAATATAAAGTGTTATTTCAAAGGTGCATCATTATTTCATGGACATTACTAGAGAAGAGGGACAGCTTGATATTTACAATTAAAGGGCTATATGTTCGTAATCAAAATATTATTTTAAACCATTTTAAATTCCAGTAATTTTAATAGATTAATTTTGTTCAGTAAACAGTAGCAAAAGTGGTTATAGTCTCTCAGTAGAGCAACAGGCCCCCTGTACATTCTCTGGTTATTTATTTTTTCTTACTTTAATAGAGGACAGCATTGTACACATGCTTAAATTGGTCACAGCAACCCAGTGGCTGGGTAGAAGAAACTTAATACCATCATCTGCCAGCTAATTTAGAGAATTCAGCATTTAGGCATTAAAAAATGAGAATAACTGTATTGGTTTTGTGTGGCTAAAAACTTACCCTACTATCCTGTCTCCCATGGAGATGGCTGCACATTGATGGATTCTTCTATTAGAACATGACAAGCATATATAATATTTCTCCTTACATTCTTCCATTCTCCAGTTACTTTGAACTCTTTTCTGGTCCTCCTGAGGTTTATATGTTTCTGAAGTCCTCGAATCTCACTGCCAACAATTCATAAATGTGGCCCATGAAAGCACATAAGATTTTTGTGCCAAAAAAAGTCCTTTAGTGGTGACTTCTGTAAGAATACTTCCTGTTGAAAAAAATAGCCTTTTTAAAAATTTATTTTTGTTACAAACATAGTATTTAGGTGTTTTGGCTGAGTATTTTTTAAAAATGTTCAGCTCCACTTTATCAAATGCTTCATTGCTTCCTTCATTTTGGTTTTAGGATTCAATTTTCTGTCACTGAAAACCAGGGATTTTGTAATAAAATGAGTAATAGTGGCATAGCAAATTGAGTAGATAAGCATCTGAGGTGTTATTTTACAATGAAATGAAAAGCTAAGTGTGACCTGAAATATATTTCAGTAAAATGGCAGTTCCTATTGAACACTGTAATTGTTTAGGTTGGAAAAGTCCTTTAAGATGATCGAATCCAAACATTTACCCAACACTGCCATGTCCATCAATAAATTATGTCCCTAAATGTTTGGATATTTTCTGAATTTGAACTAACCAAAAGGAAAAACAATGGTCTGTATAACCTGAAGACAAAATTATGTCTTAGTGTTTCACTACTGATAAGAAAGTTTCATTATGATTGATAAGCACAGCCTATTAAAAATAGGAGATTTTAAATGGCAAAAAGTCAAAACTATTACTGTCAGATCTATGGCAGTCCCAATGATTGGCTTAAAACACAGCTATTAAAAAAGTTGGCGTCTAATAAATATGCATAGGGGTTTTCATCTCCATTCCTTTCTTCCTCAGTGAATAAATGAATGGAAAGACAATACTAGTTGCCTATTGCCCTTGAGTTAAGCTATAGAAATACAACTTAATTAAAAAGACTTTTGGCAGTATGACTGATTTACCTAAGGGTTAGATAGGTTTGAAAGTCAGAAATAGCGGCTGTTATATAAGAGAAAATGAGCTGGCTTATAAAGAAAATGGACTCCATTATAAAACATGTTTGTATTACAGGATGTGAGAGGAAAATGAAAGTACTGGTCCATATGCTGCACAGAAAAAGTGAATTTCCTAAATAAGTAGGAGAGATGTTCAATGAAACAGCCATTAAAACAGGAGTAAATGAGAAGAGAAATGCCTCATACAACAAGGACTCAAATTATTAACAGAAAATTATAGGAAAATTAAAAGACAGCTGTATGTTTCTTCTTTTCACAACCAGCAATTTTAGAAATCATTGGGGTTTTTGAAAGTAATTCTTTCTTTCTTACTCTTTTTTTCCTGTCAAGTACAGGATAAAGATATTTACTAAAATTATGATGAAAGCTGTCTTTGTCAAAATAAATTAACAGCAATTGTCCTGGTGTTTGGTTTCATATGAGCAGAATATAAAACAGAAAAGTTTTAGAGACATCAAAAAACCTTACACTTTCTTAGAAACACTAAGGTGGCTACTCCTGTCAAATAATATAAAAGTATCAACAGCATAGCTATTAATGAACTTTATAAAAAACTAAAAATTAAAGTAATGTTTTCAGGCTATATTCCTACTCATTCCATAATCCTACAAGTTATTAGGTTTGCAAGGTATTTCACTAATATTAATTTATTTTTAATTCCATTCTCTCTGAAAGCTTCTTGGATAACATATTGCCTTTATTAATGCCACCAATACTCAGAATCAAAAAACCCCAGGAAATAAGTAATATTACCTCTATTCTCTCTCAAGGCATATGTTTAATGGTGTGTTCTCAAAACTCTGTGAAACATAAACGAAGAAATGCTTAAAGGAAGAAATGTGGCCTGTATCATGCTGCTGTTGAATGACTTTGAGCTGCTTATGGAAGAGACAAAAATTTTGCAAGTATTTAGTGATTGCTCTCTTAGACTTAAATGTGCAGCTTAGGAAGAAGGAGGAAACCCTAACATAAATTTCTAAGGAACATTTTAAACATCAGTCTCTAAACTTGCCTGTCAGAACCCAGAGAGTACTGAATAGGTTCATTAATTCTTAGTATCAGAGAGTCATAGAATAGTTTGGGTTGGAAAGGACCATAAAGACCCTCTCATTGCAATTTCCTTCCATGGGCAACACCTTCCACTAGACCAGGTTTTTCAGAGATCTATCCAACCTGGCCTTGAAAATTTCCTGGAATGGGGCATCCACAGCCTCTCGGAGCAACTTGTGCTGCTAGTGCCTCACCACCCTCACAAGGAATAATTTCTTCCTAATATCTGATCTAAACCTACTCTCTATCAGCTGGAAGCCATTCCCACTTGTCCAGGAATGTCACTACATGTCTTTGCCAAAAGTTGCTCTCCAGCTCTTGTAGCCTCCTCAGATACTGGAAGGCCTCTATGAGGTGTCTGCACAGCCTTCCCTGGACAGCCTGGAGACATGGATCTGTGTGAACCTCATGAAGTTCAACAAGGCCAAGTGCAAAGTGCATTGGGACAAACCCAAGCACAAAACCAGCCTGGGTAGAGAAAGGATTGAGGACAGCCACTCCTGCCCACTGATCATCTTTGCCTTCCTCTGGACTTGTTCCCATAGGAACTCGTTCCAACTTGTTTTTGTGTTTACCCAGAACTGGATAAATCACTGCAGAGAAGGTATCACAATTGCAGTCACCTCCCTTGGCCTCCTGGTCATGCCCATTTTGGTGCAGCTCAGGACACCGTTGCTCTTCTGGGCTGCAAGAGCACACTGCTGACTCATATTGAGTTTTTCCTCCAAAAAGACCCCAAAGACCTTCTCCTCACAGCTGCCCTCAATCTCTTCTCTATCCAGCCTGGTTTTTTTGCTTGTGTTTGGCCCAAAGCACTTTGCACTTGGCCTTCTTGAACTTCATGAGGTTCACACAGACCCACGTCTCTAGGCTGTCCAGGTCCCTCTAGATCCACCACATCCCTCTAGGGTGTGACTACACCACACAGTTTGGAGTTATCACCAAATTTTCTGAGGGTACTTCTTTCCCAGTGTCCATGTCACCAACAAAAATGTTAAAACTTGCTGGTCTCAATACCAACCTCTGGGCAATGCCACTTGTCACTAGTCTCCACTTGGACATTTGAAAGATCCTAGACCAGAAGTGATGGTGAAAGACTTATTTTTCAGAAAATATACCCAAGTCACAGAAAATTTATTATAGATAAAAATTGCATGTGTATGCAAAAAAAAACCCAAAAAACCAAACCTAAACAACAAAAAAAAATTGAAGTGCATAAGTTTGAAGAGAGTTAAAAAAAAACCAAAACAGCCAGTCAGCAGAAGAGAGTCAGGTAGAGAGAAATGCTAAAATAACTGTTTATTTGGAAGAATATTGGCCCTACAGTGAGACAGAGGAATCACAAGTAGCAAAATGTACATTTGGTGTTATAATTGGAAATTTTAATAAAGCCACCTGAAACGGTACCATGACCCCTCATTGTTGCAATTTTTAGACAGGAGACCTCATTGTTATCAAGTTCTCAAACCTTTATTGACAGTGATTGCAAGCTTAAATATCAATGTCAGTCTTTGTCTGTTTTGCTACAGTGTTTGGAACTTCTTCCATTCATAGGAGGTTTTGATAAACTGAACACATAGTCTGAAAGAGACAATTAAAAATATTTATCTTATTATAGCCATGAAAACCGACAGAAGTGATGTAAATAGAAAGCACAAATAATTGCTTTCATTCTTTTCATCTGAAGGGATTTCCAAGGCAACTTATAACCAGAGCTGAATACTGTGCTGAAGTGGCTGAATGATTCCCAAGTGAGTCTGGGAAAAGCAAGCTCTGATATATCTGCAATTGTCTGCATGGAGATAGTGATAATAGAGACCTCTGACATTGTTTCTGGAAGGCTTATTATATCATGCACAAAAGAGTGAACAGCTGCATTGCCATAGTGATGCATATGAATAGCACAAGACTAGGGGAAAAACAACTATAAATATAATAAGCAACTTCTCATAGAAGTAGATATGATTAAGGAGCACTCTTAAATTCCTTCCTTTTTAATAATTCTGATTATCAATAAAACTCAGAGTTTGAATGAGGAAGATCCTTGATTTTCCTGAAATGTTATATTGTGCTGCTAAGACAATCTGGAGAGAATTCTATAGCCAGAATTCTACCTCCTCAAATATGGAGGAGCACTGTCTCCTAATGATGCCATTCACATAAAAGCCATCTAGGAAGATAAACAAGTCCAGCCTAATTAATGACCTAAATTTCTCTTGGCCTTTTCATCTTCATGGGTTCACGACTATTTCTGAGCCTTCTTCCCTTGGCAATTATTTCTTCTTTAGCAACTCGTGGAAAACAGAAATTAAAATGCAGCAGTCATGTCATGTACACAAACATTTTTTTCCCTATGGCTAAATATGTAAGATTTGAGATGGTAAATAGATTGTTATTGTCTTCTGCCACTGAGGTGCTGGGTAAATCTGCTTATGATGCCCATAAAAACTGTATTTACAAAACCCTCGGAGTACTTGTTTGTTTAATGTACTCTCTGCTATCTGTGTATCAGTAGTGATTACTGCCCACACAAAAGAAAACTAATACACATAGCACCAAGACACAGTTTATGAAATTTTAATCAGAAAGTACTCATAATTAATTAAATGGATGTGAAATCCAGCAGCATACAGAAGATCTTGTCGTTGCTACCCAGCAGAGATAGCAGTGATTGGTTATGTGTAGCATAACACAGGAAATGTCAACGAGGTACAGAATTACTACTAGCATTGCAAAATTATTTAACTTATAGACAGCTTCAGTAAAATAAGTTTTAAGATATAGGTCCAAATTTAAGCATTTTCTATGAAGAAGTGCATATGTGTGATTAGGAGTGAGTTGTGAGCTCAAGTACTGCACATTTGCACAAAGATCTTCAGACTGCAGGTGGCAATGCAGTTTCTCTCTCTGTTTCCAGGGCATTTTCTATACATATGGTAGGTTTTTGATAAGTATTCTCAATGGCCTACACTAGTTAATGTATACAATGTTTTAAAAAAAAATAAAAATCTTACAAGCAGTTATTCATAGTAATGTTGCAAAAATAATTGTTATGAAAGTGTGGTATTTGTTTAACAGTTCCTCCTTGAAGACTATGAAGGGTGAAGATGAAATATTACAGAGGAAAATCAAAGAGGTGGGGAAACTGCAAAAGCTAATAAATAGTACACCAGTGGCAGTCCACTTTTAGTTGATCTTTTGATAGACATGTCTGCGTAATCAGTGTATCGTCAGTACTTGGAAACTCTTGCACTTTGAGATTCCTCAAGACTTATTTTCTGTGACACAAATAATTAATAGTAGGTAAAAAGAGCTTGTAAAACATAGAGGAAAGGATAAAACAACTGGTTTAAAAGCAAGCTCTGCTTTAGAAGCAATTTTTTAGAAGTTTTGATGAAAACATAGGCTCTGAGAATAGTTAGAAAATTTTTGTATCATTACATGTGAAAACAGAAGAACTTCAGTGCAATGGTATGGGTTAAAGCAACTTATCAAGTGGCCTTTGTGACTTCCTATGGAACTGAATGTAAATTGCTTCAGAAAGTGACTCTGAAGTTGGTTTTGTTTTTGTTTTTGTTTTTGTTTTTGTTTTTTCTTCCTGCTTCAACCCCTATTAACGCTGAAAGGCAACATTTCAGATTCAGAGTTGGGTAACCAAAGAACTGATATAAGCAAGAGAGGAAAAAGGTTAGAAGGAGCTTTGAAAGTCTTTTAAATTAGGAAATTAGAAAATTAGTAAATTAGGAAATTAGTAAATTAGGAAATTAGTAAAGTCCCAAGGTGTAAAAACCATAGATAGCAACTTTTGTAAAATAATACTTTAAAAAATATTCAATCATGATTAGGAAACTTAACCACATACCTCATACTGTTTCAAACTCTAATATTTTGTTGCTCTATTTTAGAAGAATTATGTTTGGAGATGTTTTCTTTTGATAATGGCATTTTTTTAGGTGTAATGCATCCCTAGCTTTTTCCAATGTTTTTTTTTTTTAATAATATGAATAGTAAGAAGCTGAGAAAACAAGCATTTTGAAATGTTTTCTCCCTGTCATACTTCATCTGAGAACTACCATCAATCTTTAATATTCCTGTAAAATATTAAAAGAAAAAAGTTGAAAAGTTCTGCCTGCATCCAAATATTGTTTTCTTCATATTAAAGTTTTTCAGATTATATTTTGTTTACATCAAACTTAAATAAAGCTAGACATACAATTTTGGAGGTGTGAATCTGCAACATTACAATATCTACTCTCATTATATTTTGAATCTTGAGTTTTATTGCCTGCATTTATTGTCTTTTCAGACCATGTATATTGCTTCTTTTAAAGAGAAGTACAGTGTGCTGAATAAATCGTCTCACGTGTCTTTTAGGTATTCAAAGAAAAAATTCCTTTGATTTCTGGAGTCAGGGGGAAGGTTTAGAAACTGATCAGACATTGCAAGATGTACAACTTCCCTTTGCATCGTTCTTCAGACCTTATCACCCCATGTGCCATTTTAGACAACATACAGCCAGCTAAAAAGAGAGACTAGATTGCATTTTGAAGCTCATTTTCTTTTTATTTTGCTTTTAATTTTTATATTTTGTTTCAATGTCCGAAACAACACTTTGAATGATCAGTAAGTTGTTATATGTATACACAAGTAAACAATTTCCTTTGAAGAAAGATTTTTCAGCAAAGCCTTAAAATTCAATAATGTAGCAATGGAGTGCTGTCTGACTTTGTGTTTAATTCTCCAACCCAGTGATTTCTTACATGTATCTTTTAGTGAAGATACATTCTCAAAAGTTGAATCTGCAATTAGAGAGACATGTTGGGAATTATCCCTCAGGTAATATTCCACCTGCTGATGTAAATTCTTCTCCTTTACACTGAGATGTACAGCCAGAATGTCCCTGTGATTTTGTACAATGGAGGAACTGCCCCCTCCCTGGAAGGGATCAAGGCCAAGTTTAATGGAGCTTTGAGCAACCTGGTCNGTCCCAAGGTGTAAAAACCATAGATAGCAACTTTTGTAAAATAATACTTTAAAAAATATTCAATCATGATTAGGAAACTTAACCACATACCTCATACTGTTTCAAACTCTAATATTTTGTTGCTCTATTTTAGAAGAATTATGTTTGGAGATGTTTTCTTTTGATAATGGCATTTTTTTAGGTGTAATGCATCCCTAGCTTTTTCCAATGTTTTTTTT
Organism: Dicaeum eximium; assembly: GCA_013396995.1. Classification (NCBI taxonomy): domain Eukaryota; kingdom Metazoa; phylum Chordata; class Aves; order Passeriformes; family Dicaeidae; genus Dicaeum; species Dicaeum eximium. Next base: position 146,830 of record VWZP01001784.1, read on the forward strand.
TTTTAATAATATGAATAGTAAGAAGCTGAGAAAACAAGCATTTTGAAATGTTTTCTCCCTGTCATACTTCATNAATGAGCTGTAAGGTCTTTTCCAACCCAACCATTCTGTGAATCTGTGATTTTTATGGAGCTTATCTAGATAACAAAAGCACATTAATGTTATAGTGCACTTTTACACTTAATGATTAGTTTATATCCTTAGTCAAAGGAGAATGGAAGGAAATCACCCCTTAAAATATTTCCTGTTTAAATAGTTAAAGGAAACAATTTAAAAAATAATTTTAAAACTTCTGTTTTTCTGTTTCTGTTTTTCCGAAATTCCAATTTTGTCATTTGACTAATCCTTGGCTGATTTTAACAGGAAAAGGTGAGGAGGACACAAATATAGTTCAGCAGTAAGAACTCAGCTTCTGAAATGCCTTCTCTTTTCTTCACCCTTGACCACAGAAATCAGAAATTGTTGAGAAAATTTCTTTATCATGAGCAAATTATGTTGAGGTTGACTTCTTTTTCAAGCCTGCTGCACAAAATTACCAAAAGGACAAAAGAAGTATCTGTGAAACCATTGTTTATGAGCTGCTAACATTGCTAACATTGCTAACTTCCCCGGGTATTTTATTTGAAATTGGAGATGTCTGAGGACTTTGTTATTGTATCACCAAGTTTTTTATATGTAAGTTTGATTTTTTTTTATTTTAAATGCAATACTAGGTGAAGATCATGTCTTGATCTGACTTGACATTTCATTCCTTTTTTAGCACTTCATTGAATCTTCTGGGAATTAACATATTATAAGGAAGAAAAAAGTTTTGGAGGAGTTGTGATGTATTGGAATCTATCTGTCTGTCTATATATCTCTCAGAGATTGCTGTGGTGAGATGTTTTAAAGACTGACAAGACAGGACAGTTTAAACTATAACACTCAATTTTACTACATTAATTTATTAGAGGCATTCTTCTTGCTAAGGCTTAATCCTTACATGTCATCATCACTACCTATACAAAACTGTTAGTATTTGATAAACATTTTCTGTATTCTGTGAGTCTGCTGGCAATGATGCTGCACAGTCAGCACTGATGGCTCCTGTCCTTACTTGTTCCTACTCACCAAGGTCACGGTGATCTGCCTTGAGAACTCCTCAATGAGACAAGTCTAGCAAAATGGGTTTGTTTTCCAATTTTCTGCATTGATATCTGGTGTTTTTATCTTGTTTACCTGTTTCCACCCCCAAAAGAGGGATTTCTTCTGCTCCCCACACTATTTATTTTGTTTCTTGGGCTACAAAGATGATGAGGGGACTGGAGCATCTCATGAGGAAAAGCTGAGGGAGCTCACAAAGACATGGCTGAGAGGGGCAGTCATCAAAATCTGTGTCTGCAGGGAGAGGTCAGAGCATGAACCAGGCTCTGCTTGGGGGTGCCCAGCAATGGGACAAACAGCACAAATGGATGCCCAGCAAGTTCCACCCGAATGTGAGGAAGAGCTTCTTCACTGTGCAGTGACCAAGCACTGGAACAGATCACCCAGAGAGGTTGTGGAGTGTCCCTCACTGGAGATGTTCCAGAACTGTGTGGATGCCATCCCAGGTCATGTGCTCTGGGATGAACCAGTTTGAGCAGGTTTAAATCTGACCCATTCTGTGTTTCTGTTTTCCTCCATCTTGCCAAACATTCTTGTAGAGGTTTTTAGCAGGATGTTCTGCCTATTTTCACCCTTTTCTCCTGTGTGGTGACTTAGTTCCTCGGTTGCCTTGGAGGTGTAGCTACCCCCTCCCTCCTGTGCTTCTCACATTGCTCATACACTGAATACACTGAGCTCGTACATCCAATGTATAGCTTTGTGGGGCTATGCCACCAACACTGTAAAATGCTCACATAATGCTGTTGGCTGCACCACTTTAGCATGCTTACTTTCAAGATCAAGGCAAGTCGATATATTAATTCTAATCCAAATAGTATATTTATAATTGATGTGCATCATTGACCCTTGCATTGGCTACAGTGACAAGGTCTGCCAATATTTATAGATTAAACCTATTGTTTGCATTTAGAATGTCAATGTAAACTAACTTCTTGGCCAGGAGACAGTTTAGTTTGGAAAAGTTTATGGAGGCCTCCTGTGTCAATATCCATGACGAGATATGAATTAGAATTAACTGTTGACTTTGGCTTGTCTTTCTTTCTTCCCTGACTGATGTGTTAGTTCTTGGTATTTTTTTGTTTGGGTAAATATTTCTCTTAAGAATAGCTGTTTCCTTTTCCTTCTGCCTTGACATAACTTGCATTTGCCTCTTCAGTGTTTTGTTGGGACACTGTCTTGCTTTTCTTATGACTTCCAGCATTTCTTTCACTCTGCATAAACCTCAAGGTATTTCCAAGAGGAAGTTCAGAAGGTTTCGCTAAATTCATTCTTCTGTCTTTGATTTTCTAAGCCTTCTGGCTGACTAGTTTTCCCTTTCCCTACTCAGCAGCTTCTCTTGCAGAAAATTTCTCAACCTTCTTTTACAACCTTCCACACAAAATCCCTTGCATTAAAATTTTAAAGGACCACCTGCTACAGTCCCTTATTTTTCAAAGTCCTCCAGTTAGAAAATGGAAAACCAAATAACACAAATAAAATAGAGAAGTACTGTTTTTAAAAGATAGTCGTAGTATAAATCACATTTTTTAAAATATTGTTATAACCTTTGGAGAATTCATTAAGGGCCTTACAATTTCCAAAAACCTACCCAGTCTGTGCTCCAAGTAGGAAATTGTTAATGGAATGCAATGGCTTCTCCTAATTCCTAAATATTAACAAAAGGCAAAAAATTTTAAAAAAATTAATATTTTCTGAATGTTAAAATAAAAGTAGCTTTTAATATAAATATGGTATATTTTTAAATGCAAATTATTAAAATGCTTTAAAAAAATTCATGCCCATATGGAAAAATCTATTTTGGATGCATAAAATGGTCAGTAAACAGGCATAGGCAACACTGGTGATAATTAAAATAGATTTTAAAATGCAATTCATGGAGACTAATTGTTTGCAGAATGGCCAGTACGTAATCAATAATTCAATTTACAGGCTAGAAAAACTATAAAAAATATTCAAATTCTTTTAAGAATTTCACAGAATGTCAGATTCATAGTATGCTTTATTCAGCCTCTGGACCAGGATGACTCATGACTGAGCTTTATCCCTTACCAGCCAACACATATCCTGGGATAAACTAGCAAGATTTCCAGAAAGTCAGGGGTGTAATCCTGCCCCTCTACTCACTAACCTGTGAGGCACATCTGGAGTGCTGTGTCCAGTTCTGAGCTCCTCAGGACAGGAGGGACATGGAGCTCCTGGAGCAGCTCCAATGGAGCTTACAGAGATGATGAAGGGCTGGAGCATCTCCCTTACAAGGAAAGGCTGAGGGAGCTGGGATTGTTCAGCCTTGAGAAGAGACAACTGAGAGGGGACCTCATCAGTGTCTGTCAGTGCCTGCAGGGAGGAGTCAGAGCAGGGACCAGGCTCTGCTCAGTGGTGCCCAGCAACAGGACAAGGGCCAATGGGCAGAAATGGATGCACAGGAATGGTTCCACTGTTTGGTCATTCTTCACTGTCCAATGACCAAACAGTGGAACAGATCACCCAGAGAGGTTTTGGAGTCTCCCTCACTGGAGATATTCCAGAATCATCTGGACACAATCCTGTGCTCTGGAATGACCCTGCTTGAGTAGGGAGGTGGGAGCAGATGACTCACGATGGTCCCTTCCCACCTGATCCATTCTGGTATTATGTGATTCTCTGATACAGACAGACTGTTGAAATTAGACCAGGAGTTTCTTTCTTTAGTCAAACTGAATTTTAGCCATTTTGCAAGAAGGTGAAAATTATTAGTGGTACTGGAGACAGGTTTGGTTAAGTGATTATATGAGTTAATCTTTGGTGATTCAGGACGACAAGTATTATGGCTAGGTAGAGGCTAATGTGGCAAAAGGATGTTAAAGCATTACTATACTGACCTTATTCTTTGTTCAAGCGAAGATGAATGCAGTCCTTGCAGTCCACATTCCCTTTAGCCCTAGTCTAGCCCAGAAACACCAGGTCTGACACTGAGTTTTACAGTGTCTCACAACCCATACTCAGTTCTATTCCTGCATTTCTTTCACCTTCCTATACCTGACCCACACAGCCGACTCTGGAAAGAAGCTGATGTGAGAATTTATTTGAGGAAGTGCTGAAGCCTTGCTCAGCTGCTATAGCAGGACATAATACGTAAAACATACATAAATCTTTCAAAAAATAAATGCTTTTCTTGCTCAGAAAAGGACAAGAGATTTCTGACAGAATACAACAAAGGAGAAATAGTTTCTTCTTGCAAAAGAACTATTGAACTACTTGCAAATAGTTTCCAATTTTCTGCAAGTATAGGTCTTCCACTCTTTTTTGTTACTGTAAAAGAAGTGCCATTTGCTATAGGATCAAGGACAAGATTTGTGTTGCAGTTCTCAATATTGCTACAGTAAGAGTAATTTGGTATATTTCTTATGGTTTGTATTTCAAAAGATGACATTCAACCAAGTGTTGGACTGTTTCAGATTCCAAGTAATTTACTTTCTTACAAGTGAAATAATCCAATAAATAAAGTAGTCGAACTTCACATTAATTTAGTCAATGGTTTGTACAGTTATTTTGAAAGTAGCGTACTAGCTAACAATTTGTTGCCTGGAAAGAGGTCTCCTGGCAATAAGTCTCTTCATGAGCACTGGTATGGAACTAGTATCTAAAAGAAATTTGTATTTCAGTACATAGATATTGTTTAATCAGATTTATCAGGCTTTATTCTGGTGTCTGTGATTCATGTGCAGCCATACTCAGTAACCAAATTTATTTCAGGCTCATAATTGTTTTTTTCTTTAGGTTTAGGTTTTTTCTTCAGGAAAAATCCCTTTAGTAAATGAATCCTCATCCTGTGAATTTAAGATTTAAATGTAGAACATAATTTCATTTGCTAGAGTATCTGACTTCAACAACCACTGTTGTCTGTATTAAATAATAGTATATGAATATTTTTATACATTTGAATATTTTATCTCCACAGATTTTGGATGTTAAAGTAGCAAAAGCAAAGGAGAAATACTTAGAAGCAAACACTCAATAAGAACTATTTTACAAAAGATATTTAACCTTCAGCATTCCAGTAGAAGGACAATTTACCCAAAATATTTCTGAGAGCTACGGTACAACATCACTAGTAATTTACTAGGCAAATCTGCTTATGCTGCAGGTGAGTATAAATGAGCTTTTTTTGTGACAGTGGGTGCTTAGTAATTGAGATTTTCCCTCATCCTCTCTTTTAAAAAAATTATCTGGCTTTCTTCTGGCTTAGAGCAGCAATGCTACTAATGTTTTGTTTTCTCAATGGGATCCACAGTCTCAATGTTACAGATTTTGTTTTGGTTTAGATGTTCTAACCATATTCTACCTTTCAAAAGTAATGTATATGGAACTGCTACTGGTTATAAATGACCTTCTCAGAAAATTTACTGAAATATGTAAAACTATTTTAAGTTCTTAAAGTACTTGAGCGATGTGTAGTGGGAAGATACACCTAAAATCTTTTAGACCTGCAGACACAAGGTGGTAGTATCAGCCTTTAGTAATAATTGTTTAGGGTGGCATTGCTTTTAGTTAATAGCCTTTGTTCCATCTCCTTTCTGAACAAGGGCTAGAGAAAATCCTTTGATTTTGGTCCTGCTAACATTCAGCCTACACCTTGAAGTATTGATGCATCAATCCAGTACTAAACTGGTAAATTACAGATATGCAAATGAAATCAAAGTAAGGATCTTCATCTCTCCCAGCAAGCTAGAGAAATTTTATATTTTTCTGATTTGTCACATTTCTTCATAAATTCTTAGAATATTGAATAGTGAAAAATAAAGCATTTCAGACAAACAGATTACCTTTAAAAAACTATGCTTGCCATGAAATATGAATCCCATATTTCTAGCATTCTGACAAATGATCAATGATGATTTGTAAGGAAACTGCAGGCATTTTATTCCATAGAAATCTCACAAAGAACAGGGATCCTGATTAATAGATGTTTTTAACCCCATCTTTTGCCGTCTTCTTAAGGGAATAAAAAAACCATCTTTTATGAACTCAGTAAGATAAATACTAAGTAAGAATCTACTACTTGACATTTGTTCTTTTTTCAGGAAGCATGTTGGAATGTTTTAAAAATAATTCTCAAATATTCTATGCCATTATATTCTACTTTTAAGATTTAAGATCAAGGTATAGACTCGACATTTAACTTGTTGTTCTGAGGGACTGTCTGTAGTATGGTATCATATTCATACAGGCACACCAAATTGTGACAGCTCATCCAGGGATCACTTAATACTCTTCTACTACCTCTAAGAAACATCAGGATTGAAGAATAGTGATTTTTTTTTCACCTGTTTGTTGTAGTGGCTGGTCTTTCACCTCCAGTCTCCAATATACCAAAATATCAATATACTACAGAAAGTCCCATTAACTCCTTTTCAGTTGAAACCTGTAGAGGAGGAAATGGTAAAGTCTTTGTTAAAATAGTAGGATATAGTCAGCTGGATCACGTTGCTTAGGACTGTGTGAAGTCAGGTGTTGGGCATTCCTAAGAATGGAGACTCCACAACTTCTGTGGGCAGAACCTGTTCCCGTGTTCAACCACTTTCTCAGGGAAAAGAATCTTCCTTATTTTTAAATGATATTTCCAGTTTTTCAATTTTGTGCTCATTACTTCTTGTCCTGCCACCAGCAAGAAGAGTCTGGCTTCCTTTTCTTTACTTTCACCATCAGGTGTTTATACACATGGATATCATTCCAGAAATCTTTTCTGGTCCATCCATGCTGAAGAGTTCCAGATCTTCCAGCCTCTCTTCATGAGATGGATAGTTCAAGCCTATAACCTGCTTTGTGCCTCTTCCCTGATTTGTTGCAGTGCACATCCCTGTCTTTCACTGGAGAGCCCAGCACTGGACCCAGCATCCAGATGTGTTTCTCCAGGGCTAAGGAGAGGAGAAAGATCACCTCCCTTCACCTTCTGGCAGAGTTTTGCCTAATGCAGCCCAGGATGCTGTCAGCTCTTTGCCACAAGGGCACATTGTTGGCTTATGGTGAACTTTCTGGGAGTTGTCCCAAGTACTTTTCTGCAAACCTGCCTTCCACTCAGTCAAATCCCAGCCTGTATGAGTATCTGGGGCTGTCCTTCCCAAAATGCAAGTCCTTGCATTATGAATTTCTGATGGTACTTTTGCATCGGTTTCTCAAGTCTGACAATGACTTTCTGAATGTCAGCACAACCATCTGATCTACCAAACACTCCTTTTCCCTTATGCAGTGCTCCTGCTACCTTTTTTTTATTATTATTATTTCCTGGGATCAACCATTCTGGAGCTTAGAGAAGGTGATCTTTGAAAATCAAAGAGATATTAATTCTTTTTATCCCCCAGGGCCTTATCCCATGCATTTCTTCCAAGTAGCTTCCTAAACAGACCTGCTTTCCTGAAGTCCAGAACTGAAATAGTCCTATTTTCCTCACTGACTCCTATTCAGACATCAACACTGCAGCCAAAGCTGCTCCCAAACTCCACATCTTCAGCCAGTTCTTCTTTGTTGACACAGCTTTTGCTTTTCACACTTGAAATACCAGGACTGGCAATAGAAATTAACCTTTTGTCATAGTGAAGATCTTTTATGCTAGACTTATCTTTCAGCATTTAAATGCTTCTAGCAATCTGACTTTAGATGAAGATACATAGTCTAGTAAGTACTGTGCAAAAGAAGATTCACTTGTTTGTATTTCAATTATTTTTCCATGAATTTTTGGTGCAGATAATGTTTAGTCAGTCACTCCCAGTGTGTGTGTGTGTGTGTGTGTGTGTGTAACATGTGACACTATGGCATAATTGCTTTTCTGGAATGAGTTTTTGATTTCTTCATTACTCATATGACAAGGTGCATTGGTTTTGGCTGAGGTAGCGTTAATTTTCTTCCCAGTGGCTGGTGTGAGGCTGTGCTTTGGATTTGTGCTGAGCACAGGGCTGACAGAGATGGTTTTGTTGTTGCTGAGCAGAGGTTACAAAGCCAAGGCCTTTTCTGCTTTTTGTACTGTCAGGCCTGGCAAGGAGGTTGGGAGTGCCTGGGAGGCTGAGAGAAGACACAGCCCACATAGGTGACCTCAAATGACCAAAGGGATGTTCTAGACATTCTATGGCATCATGCTCAGTATAGGAAAGTGGGCAAAGAAAGGAGAAGTGGGGGCTGTTCAGAGTGATTATGTTTGTCTTCCTGAGTCGCCATTACACATTATGTGCTCTCTTGGAGATGCTGAACACCTGCCTGCCCATAGGAAGCAGTGAATAATTATTTTTCACTTTGCTTTTCACACATGGCCTTTGTTTTTCCTATTAAACTGTTTTTGTCTTCATTAATGAGCTTTCCAGCTTTTTTAACCTGCTGGTTCTATCCCCAATCCCACTGATGGGGCAGTCAGATGCGTGGTGCTTGAATGTTGGCTAGGGTTGAACCACGACAGAAAGTTAAAAAACAGAAGTGCCAGGTTCTCCTAAATGAATGTTATGAGTCTCAAGGATGGATTATCTGTGACAGGATGATTGAGGAATAGTCAGAGAATAGCTGAATAAGAATAGCTCCTGGAAAATCAGCCCATCAGTTTGATGACTGAGTTTCAATTAGGAATCACTAGAACTTTGTTTAAACTATTTATAACTTCATTCAATTAGGTGAGAATTAGGGAAAATTCTTATTTATCTCTAGGTTAATTTTGGTTTAACTAGAGATGAATTTTGAGTATTGGAATGGTAAATATTATCAAATCTAAGCTGTCCTCTGATTTGGGTCTGAAAAATACTTACATTTTAATATTATAGTACTTCAATAGTTATGATGGAACTCATTTCTTAAGTAGGGAAATTCTGCTCTTGGGGAGGTTTTTTTTTGCATTCCCACTGTGTAGGCTAAAACTAGATTTTAAGATGCTCTCAAAATAAAACTGGAATCCTGATAAGTGTGAGAGCTAGACATTCTAAAATGGTGAGAGAGAGAAATTCTAGAACACTGTGGAGATTTGGAGATCTAAGTGCCCTTGAGTTCCACATCCAAGCCTTTTGATTTAAACCATTTGTGCACAAAGCAAAGCTGCAACAGCTCCAGCTTGCAGCACCCATAATGTGAGATTAAAGAAATGCTAAGATTATAGACAGACGTTGTTTCTCACTGTTCAGACTCAAATGAATCAATACTTTGTTCTTAAATTGTATTTTCACTGTAAGAAAGAGACTGCCAACTTTCATCAGTTGCACTAATACTAAGTGCTCCCAAATTTCAGAATGAAATAATTATGTTAGATTAATGTGTGATTGAAAATAGTTTCAGTTATATTGATTTACACTGTAGATCTGAGAATGGAATTTGCAAGCTTGGCAGGTTTGTAAAATAGAACCTTTTAATAAATCTAAAAATATTAGTTATACTGTAAAGTTCAGCATTTAACTATTCCATATGGCATTTAGCTATTAAAGAAACAGAAGCACTGGCAGTTTAAAAATTATCTTATTTTATCAAGATATATTTCTCTAAATGCGGGAATATATTTCTAGGATAAAATTAGAAACAGTGAAATGATTTATTTAAAATCTGAATGTAGCAAGTATATTGAATGTGAAGAGAAAAATCAGATCATGAATCCTGGAATATGTGTGTCTGTATGAGTAAGTTGGATGTGTAGGACCACATCTAGATTGCACTTTCCAGCACCAATCCTTATTTTCTCGTGCAAGAGAAATGCTTTTGACATTAAAAGATTGACCCAAAGAGGTGTTTTTTTCTTCACCTTCCCTAATCCTCTTCCTTTCTTATGACATGGTGTGAAAAGGTATATTGTCACAGCGTGGCAGGATGGTGGAAATGCTGCACCCTTCCTCGAAGCGTCTCCTGCAGAAGCCGCTCGGGGTGAGGCCACGGGAACAGGCATTTCAGTCCATGCACACACTCACCACACATAGCTCAGCAGAGGAAGCACAGGAAGGGTCTTTGTGTGATGTATTCCAGCAAAGGTTTATTGCATCCACGATGCCAAAGGCATCAGGGACAAAGATGAGACCTGTGGTCTGGACAAGCTTTAAGTATGGGACAGCACGGGGGGGGCAGTGCAAGGGCAGGGCAGAGGGCACTGGCCTTCAGGGAAGGTGAGCTGGCCACCAGGGTACCACAGCAATGAGGGAACAGGGAAAGGGAAACCAGGGGAAGTTGGGACGTGGAGGAAAGGAACTGGGATGAATCATAGTGTTATGCAAGACTCCAGAGGGGAAGTCTTTTCTGTCCAGTCTTTTCTGTCCACCCAGTTGGAGAAAAACTCTATGGCATGTCTCTCCAAGGGAATCCTCTGGGGGTTTCCCTGAGGCGAAAGGATTCAGAGGATTCCGCAGCATATGGTTTGCAGTTTCAGGGCTTTTGGTAGCTGTGTTTTTGCTTTATTTTACACTAAAACTTACTGTGGATCTTGGCTGCACTTGCTCCACTTCTGTTTCATTATTTGCCTATCCCATGCTCTGAGTAGCATAAATCTAAGATAAAGATTTTCCAGTACTGACGTTTCAGATGTTTAGGGAGATAATGAATCTGTATTTAAATTAATTTAATCTACACCTCTTGTATCATTGCATTATAAATTTATTATGCTCACCCATAAGAGGAATGGTACACTGTAGTTCTTGTTCTTATAATTACCACGTATTCTTTAGTTTCATATATAACCATAGCTTCACATGCAACATCCTTTGTGCAGTCCTTGAAAGGGAGATTTGCTTATGAAAAGACTTCTCATGATAATGCCACAGGGCCTGGCCTGGTGGTTTCAGATTCAGCAGGAAGAAAGTGTTCTAAGACTAAAATGCAGAGATCAGAGAAGTAAATATATGAATTGTAAATGAACTGCATAGCTATTCAAGGCCACTATTAGGGTTTTAAGAACAAAAAAGCAATATTTCTTTGTTCAAAATAAATAACTTCAAATCAGCTATCATACCATTTTTAAAGGGCAATAGTTAAATGTTTATATCTTTGCAATATTCTATAGCGTCACTGACTTTCCATACTTACTAACGAAGGGAAACTGCAGAATATTTTTTATTACTGTAGTACATGCACAATAGACAGATTATTTCTCTTTCACTGACAGAGCAAGAAGGGTTCCAATCATCAATAAATAGAGGCTATGTATTTTAAAGGGACGAAATCTTGATTACGTGCAACTTTTCCAAAACTCCAATCTACTCTTCCCTTCTACTATGGAAAAATAGCAGAAGATTAGCTTCTCTTATGGTTTTATTCAAAGATAAAGTTCCTTTGTTATAAAAAGTACAGTTGGATGGACGTCTAAATGGAGGAATGTTTCTGTATCTTACTTGCTGTTGTCTCATTATTTCACTGAATTATAGAATGGCTTGAGTCGGAAGGGATCTTAAAGATTATCTCATCCCAACCTCCCTGCCATTGGCAGCGACACCTTCCACTAGACCAGGTTCCTCATATTTCCATCCAACCCAGTCTTGATCATTTCCAGGGATGGAACATCCACAGCTCTCTCAGAAACAAGTTTCAGGGCCTCATCAGCCTTGCAGTAAAGAAGTTCTTCCTAATATCTAACCTAAATCTACTCTCTGTCAAGTTGAAGCCACTCCCCCTTCTCCAGGGATGTCCCAGGCATCACTGTCACTCCAGACCCTTGTAAATAGTCTCTCTCCATCTTTCCTGTGGGCTTCCTTCAGGTACTGGAAGGTCACAATTAGGTCACCCCAGAGCCTTCTCTTTTCCAGGCTGAACAATCCCAGTTCTCTCAGCTTTTCCTCACAGCAGAGCTGCTCCATCCCTCTGATCCCCTTGGTGCCCCTCTGGCCTGGCTCCAGCAGTCGCTGTCCTTCCTGTGCTGGGAGCCCAGAGCTGATGCAGCCCTGCAGGTGGGGTCTCAGCAGAGCGGGGCAGAGGGGCAGAATCCCCTCCCTGCCCTGCTGCCCACGGGGCTGTGGGTGCAGCCCAGCACTCGGGGGGTTCTGGGCTCCCAGTACACATTGCAAGTTTTAAAATACTTCTAATAGTTATAGTAAATACTGAGCAATCAAAACTGTATAAGATGTATAACTAAATACATATCTGGGTTCCCTTTTGAGAATAGACAAGTTGTTTTAAAAAAATGCCAGTCATATTCCTGATTTCCAATAATGCAAAGTCATAGTAGAATACATCCTTGCAGTGGCTTCGATAAAAGAAAATAATTAAGTAAGCATCCCTCATTAGCTGTCTTATATTAAATATAGTGAGAAAGCACAGGAAAAAATATAATTTTAGATGGCTTTTCCATTTGGTGTTTTCTATTAATCTCCACTGTCTTATAGATAAAGAAAAATTTCCTCTGCATGTAAACAGAGATTTTAAGTGCTTGGTATCATTCTGCCCAAGAGGTATGAACAGGAGGTGAATATAATCCATTAGGTTTATGTACAGTGGGATTATTTTACACACAGACAAGTATTGAACAACTTCACAATCTAGTCTTAATGTGGAAAAAAAAGCCAATCTGATAATGTAAGAATAACATCTATTGTGCTGTCAAGTAGTACTTTAAGTATTAGAAAGGTAAATGTGCAGACCTTGGAATAGAGCAGAACAGAAAAAATAAATGGTATGAATTTTTCTGGTAGAGAGACTTAAGTGGAGAGCTCCAGGATACCTGTGACCATCTAAGCCTAATTCCTGTGTATCTTTTATAATATCAGACTCAAGAAATTCTTACATATATTTATTTCCCTATAGAGGCAACCTAAATACTAGTCCTCTCTCAAACAATTGGCAGAATAGCAGTCTTCACTGCATGGTGTTTTTATCCAAACGAGAAATGTCGAGTTCTAAAAAAATCCTTGTAACCCTGTCAGCCCTGCTTAACCTCCATTAGAGACTTGAATTTGGCTGTCTGTCTTCTCTGAAGTCTAAAAGCTTTTACTTGGCTGTCATAAACTGAGATGGTTGATGGTCATGGCTATTGCAGTGGATAAAGGCTGGAGCTGAGGTGAGGAGAATTAGAAAAATTATGTCACTTGCTCTTTGTGTGCTGTTCTCTATAGTGAAGATGGAGTCTGAGCTTTTACATATGTTGCCAATCTCAATTTTCATATGGATGTCCTCAAAACATTCAAGAAAGGAAGGATGATTCAAAAAAGATCAAAAAAAAAAAGTTGCAATTCTTCAAAATATCAGGTTACTATTGAAAATATACATTTATAATTCCCCTCTATTTTTTAGAACAGCATGTTCAAATTATCTAATGTTTTTGAAGGGAAAGAATGTCATGAAAAGCAGATAGTAACTTCCTGAAAAGTGCAACAGCAGTAAAGAATTTAAGTGATTTCAGTGAATTCAGGTAAAAGGGTTCTATTTACATGCATTCTGTTTGAAATTCAAATGTGAAAAACCACAGGAAATCAGGAGTATACTTTGGAACATATTTGGTGCACTAGAGAAGACATAATAAAATCCTCTCTGAGGTAAATGATTGCTAAAATATTAACCAGAGTGAAAAATATATAACTTTCAGGCAAATAAACCCTTCTCTCGACTCCTTTTCCACTTGAGATTTTTTTTTTTTAGGGTATTGTATTAGAAACTATATGGGTAAAAGAAATAGCTCCTGACGTTTTACATTTGTTTTGTAGTTCTAACATAAAGGTAAAAGGAATGAAAAAACAAATAATTGAATGCATGATTTTAGGAAATTTTAGAAATTGAGCTGAAAAATTATGGGAAAACACTTAACGTTCCTCTTGGTGTAGAAGAAGAAATTTCTTGTTTGATTTCTCCCTTTTGAATCAAAAATTCTGTGGCAGCAGGACCAGGGCAGAGATTATCCCCCTGTGCTGGGCACTGGTGAGGTCACAGCTCAATCCTGTGCTCACTTTGGGGCCCCTCATTACAGGAAGGACATGGAGGGGCTGGAGCGTGTCCAGAGAAGGGCAGTGGAGCTGGGGAAGGGTCTGGAGTCTGATGAGGAGCAGCTGAAGGAGCTGGGGGGAGCTCAGCCTGGAGAAAAGGAGGCTCACAGGGACCCTTATCACTCTGTACAACTCCCCGAGAGGAAGGTTGAGCCAGGTGGGGAGCAGTTTCTTCTCCCAAGGAGCAACTAGGTAGGACAAAAGGAAACNGGAGCGTGTCCAGAGAAGGGCAGTGGAGCTGGGGAAGGGTCTGGAGTCTGATGAGGAGCAGCTGAAGGAGCTGGGGGGAGCTCAGCCTGGAGAAAAGGAGGCTCACAGGGACCCTTATCACTCTGTACAACTCCCCGAGAGGAAGGTTGAGCCAGGTGGGGAGCAGTTTCTTCTCCCAAGGAGCAACTAGGTAGGACAAAAGGAAACGGCCTTAAGATGCACCAGGGGAAGTTTAGATTGGAAATTAGGAATAATTTATTCAATCAAATGGTTTTCAGGTATTGGAACAAGCTGCCCAGGGAAGAGGATGAGTCAACGTTCCTGAAGGTATTTCAAAGGAGTGTAGGCGTGGCACTGAGGGATGTTCAGTGCTGGGCTTGGGAGAGCCGGGCTAACAGTTAGACACAACAATCTTAAAGGTCTTTTACAACCTAAGCTATTCTATGGTTCTTTAATTTTAAAGGGAAATCTGTTTCACTCCTTGCTACTCTGCCCTTGGGGATATTGAATGTCCTGTCTACACCTCTTCATGTGGGAGAGAAGAGAGACATTAAATTTATTTTATTTTCCAGGTGGAGTGTCCCACCTCTCACTTTCTTAAAAGCAAATGAAGTGCAAAGTTCTACCCTGCCATGTAGCTCAGTCTTTTTGTCTGTTTAAGCCAAACACCCTGGTTTGGTAATTTCCTGTCTATCTTGAAACAAGGAAGCTGAGATCACAATCATTCCTCTTGTGTGCACACTCGTTTTCTCTTTTAATGGTAGACACGAGTTTTTTCTTGCAGTGCCATAGGAAAATGCAGTCCTTTGAAAGTTTTTAAAGTGAATGTTGTCCTTTCTGGCATGTTCTTCATACCTACATCATCACAACTCGAGGCACATCACCATGTACGATCCTACAGCTCTAGTAGCACTTATTCACCCATCTGAAGTATTCACCAGGTGCCCCCCAGCTTTCAAAGTAGACTGTGGAACCAGATACTTAACAAAAAATCAAGACAGCCAGTGGTCAGAAGACTTTCAAAGCAACTATTCCTGAGGGATTTCTTAGCTTTCAGATCTTTATAATCCTGGAAAAAGAGATGGAGGAAGAAAGGTTTTAAGCCAGTTTTGACAGTATTCTAGTCTTATGTAGCTATGGCAAAAAAAAAAACTGTTTGTATTCCAATGTGTGATTAAAACAGATTTGGTACCTCAAAACTCCATTATGAAGATATAGTTTTGATCCAGTCCCCTGAGGAGCAGATAGAATAAAAAAGGGCAACATCTGTCCTTGTTTTTAAAGCACATCTTATTTTGAAACAAATAAATGAATTCTCATGGCCATTTCAGGTGTAGGAACCAGAAAGAGTTATAGTCTAGTAAAACCTAAATTAAGAGTTCAGCAGTAGTATCCATGCTCCCATTTCAGATGTGTCTGCTTTCTTTTGCTATTATTTACATTGTCTGCAGCTACTTTAAAACTGGATAGTTGATGAGAGCTGCATTAATCACTTTTACTTCTTTGAAGCTGGTCACTGGAGAAAAGGAAATAAAAATCTTCCAGGGATATTGTAAGGGAAATATAATCTCTGTACTAAATGGCTCTTCTGCTTTTGTTATTCCCTCTTCTTCCAACATAAAGTTGTGCTCTAAAAACTTAGCAAAGCAAGTACTTATCCTCTAACAGTGAAACACTAAATGTATTGAATTAGGGAACAGTGGCACTTTGTCCTTCACATAGCTTTATATGAGATCTTTCTTAAATTATAAGTAGGAAAAACAATGCTTTTATTGCACAGAATATAGCATGGCATTTTATTTTATGAAATTTCTTCAATACAGAAAAAGAACCAGAATGTGAGGTCTACATCTAGGTCAGGTTTTACATCATAGATTCCATCACTAATACTTTAATTACTGAAATTATATTGATTTTCTTTTTCTTTCCTCCTAGTCATAGGAAAATATTTTAAATATCTTGAAGATGATTTTTGATAGTGTTTTGAGCTGCAAACTGATTTAAATGACCAACACATGCAATCAGTGTGTAATCACTGCTTGTTTTCTTTTTTTTTTAGGAAAAATTCCATAAATTGATGCTATGAAACTATTTTCTAGTTCTTGTGACACTGAATGCACTGTGTGGATGCATCTCTTTGCAGGTGATTTTTTACCAGTTACAAAATGATGCTACCTGTCCCTGATCCTAATTATACACCCATTGCTTGAAAAATGTAATATTAGGTATTGAACTCCTTATAGCAGTAGATGTAAAAATGTAATGAAAAATTAGAAATTAAGAATGTCAAGTTAACATACAATGTATAAATGTTAATTTTATTAGACATAGTTTGGCTAAGAGAGTGACGGTGATCAATACCTTGCAGTAGAAATTCTATTATTGCTGTTTGTAATTAATTAATTAATTAATTATTAACCGCAAAACCGACACAGCTTAACATTTGATGTAATTAAGGGACAGACTTAATGAACTTGTGCTGGAATGCTCATTAAAAGTCAATTGAGCAATGTAAAGACTTAGATTGTCCTAGAATCTTGCCTTGTTATCAGAGGCTTTCTATGCTGAGCACTCGTGGCCTGCAGGGGCACGGAGCAGAAGAGAAGTTTGGAATTTATAGCCCAGGGAAGAGTTTAACCTCAGGCATCAGCTTTATGTCTACTGATCCTGTTAAGAATAATATAGCTGTTATTTGTTACAAAAAAACCCAAAACCAAAACAACAACAACAACAACAACAACAACAACAACAAAAACCAAACAAAAAGCCCACAAACAAACAAACAAACAAACAAACAAACAAACAAACAAACAAGAAGCAAACCTATTTTTCTGTTTCTGGCACTTAGATCTGAGAAAATTTGGTGGGTGCCTATTCCACCTGTATTTCATAGCTACCACCAGTTACAGTGCAGCTCCTAAAACCACAAAATGCATGACATCACTCATCTGTGGAAATTTCATTTGATATCTGAGATCAATGGTGTATTTAATGCATCTAGAACCATAGATAATATCATTTTAATTAAAAATGCTAGCAGATTAATTACTTTTTAAGCATATGGCCGCAGATAAGAAAATTGAATGACACTTAAATTGGGTTTGTAAGAAAATGAATTTGCATTAAAAAGTAGCTATTAGCCATTTCAGTGCCAATGGGGGAGATCAAGGTTACAGATCTTTGCTCTGTAGNAATGTGTGATTAAAACAGATTTGGTACCTCAAAACTCCATTATGAAGATATAGTTTTGATCCAGTCCCCTGAGGAGCAGATAGAATAAAAAAGGGCAACATCTGTCCTTGTTTTTAAAGCACATCTTATTTTGAAACAAATAAATGAATTCTCATGGCCATTTCAGGTGTAGGAACCAGAAAGAGTTATAGTCTAGTAAAACCTAAATTAAGAGTTCAGCAGTAGTATCCATGCTCCCATTTCAGATGTGTCTGCTTTCTTTTGCTATTATTTACATTGTCTGCAGCTACTTTAAAACTGGATAGTTGATGAGAGCTGCATTAATCACTTTTACTTCTTTGAAGCTGGTCACTGGAGAAAAGGAAATAAAAATCTTCCAGGGATATTGTAAGGGAAATATAATCTCTGTACTAAATGGCTCTTCTGCTTTTGTTATTCCCTCTTCTTCCAACATAAAGTTGTGCTCTAAAAACTTAGCAAAGCAAGTACTTATCCTCTAACAGTGAAACACTAAATGTATTGAATTAGGGAACAGTGGCACTTTGTCCTTCACATAGCTTTATATGAGATCTTTCTTAAATTATAAGTAGGAAAAACAATGCTTTTATTGCACAGAATATAGCATGGCATTTTATTTTGTCTCAAGAAAAAATTTCGTTCCTTTTATGATGGAGAATATATGCAGATTATGTATATTATTTTTAATAAATCACTAATAATTAATTGCTCATGTTTTCCTTTCATATTTTTGTTTAAATGTGACTTAAAATCAAAATAATGTATAGCAGCTATTCTTATGCTAACATATACATATTATTGCAATTAACTACTTGCTACTTCATAATAATGCTGAAAACTTATTTTTAGTGTTAGCTTAAAAGTTCTTTTGTGGAGCATCTTGTCTTTCTACATACCTATGCTATTTTTATAAAAATGTTCATTCTGAGAAAGCTTTTTTTTGTCTTGGTGAGTCTCAAGAATTCCACTTATGAGATGTTGTATTAAGATATGGAATTCCAATTCCACATATGGCATTAATCCAAATTAAATAAAAGCAGCTGAGTGAATCAACTGGCTAAATATAAGAATCTATATAATTGAAGATATTTTTTAATACAGATAATTTTTAAATGCAGCTATTGGAATTTGGAAATTAAATAATGTACCTTAAGCATTGTAAATAGATGGAAAAATTCAGGAAGGTTATGCAAAGCTGGTCTTCATGTAAGAGTTTTTTCAAAGACATTTTGCTGCTTCAAACATTAGCATAAATATTGCAGTAAATTTTCTCTTTTGACTTTGCATGACATTGTAGAAATATAAGTTTTGGATATAGTTGCATGTTAAGAAATAAAAACAAAACAAAACCTGCCAACCAAGCAACCCCAGCTTTAGGCTGTATTCATAAATTCCATTCCATTAGATTAGATTGTTTTAATTATTTTCTTTGTGTTTGCTCTCCACTCGTGGTTGTTGTGCTCTGACTCTGCACAAACCAGGTATGATGCTTATGTACAGAATCACTGGTCACACCTTGTCTAGGAACTAATTCTCAGATGGGGGAAATAAACTGAAACCATCACAAAATAGAGAATTCCAAATAAATTTGGGAAGTGGATTTCTGCTGTGAGGATGTTGTCTTGAATCCTTTGCAGGATAGAAAATGGTTGTCATAGCAGACTGCTGCAATCTACTGACCTAAAGTTAGTCTACTTTATTCACTGGAGATTCTAGTTAGGATATTGCAAAATATTATTTGTAAAAAGTGTGATTAAACGTAAAATTTGATAGCATACACATTATTAGTGATAAAGACAAATAAATGTGTGAGAGGAGGAAGATCAGAATGTGTGTGTGCTGTCTGTGTGTATGATATGTGCTGGCAGCTGTTCTAAGTGAAGGAAACTTCAATTTAATTTTAGCTGCAGTACATGTTTGAAGACAGCTAAAGGCATATCTCAGAACAACAGCAATAAGGAACATTATTATTATTATTATTATTATTATTATTATTATTATTAATGAAATTTCTTCAATACAGAAAAAGAACCAGAATGTGAGGTCTACATCTAGGTCAGGTTTTACATCATAGATTCCATCACTAATACTTTAATTACTGAAATTATATTGATTTTCTTTTTCTTTCCTCCTAGTCATAGGAAAATATTTTAAACATCTTGAAGATGATTTTTGATAGTGTTTTGAGCTGCAAACTGATTTAAATGACCAACACATGCAATCAGTGTGTAATCACTGCTTGTTTTCTTTTTTTTTTAGGAAAAATTCCATAAATTGATGCTATGAAACTATTTTCTAGTTCTTGTGACACTGAATGCACTGTGTGGATGCATCTCTTTGCAGGTGATTTTTTACCAGTTACAAAATGATGCTACCTGTCCCTGATCCTAATTATACACCCATTGCTTGAAAAATGTAATATTAGGTATTGAACTCCTTATAGCACTAGATATAAAAATGTAATGAAAAATTAGAAATTAAGAATGTCAAGTTAACATACAATGTATAAATGTTAATTTTATTAGACATAGTTTGGCTAAGAGAGTGACGGTGATCAATACCTTGCAGTAGAAATTCTATTATTGCTGTTTGTAATTAATTAATTAATTAATTATTAACCGCAAAACCGACACAGCTTAACATTTGATGTAATTAAGGGACAGACTTAATGAACTTGTGCTGGAATGCTCATTAAAAGTCAATTGAGCAATGTAAAGACTTAGATTGTCCTAGAATCTTGCCTTGTTATCAGAGGCTTTCTATGCTGAGCACTCGTGGCCTGCAGGGGCACGGAGCAGAAGAGAAGTTTGGAATTTATAGCCCAGGGAAGAGTTTAACCTCAGGCATCAGCTTTATGTCTACTGATCCTGTTAAGAATAATATAGCTGTTATTTGTTACAAAAAAACCCAAAACCAAAACAACAACAACAACAACAACAAAAACCAAACAAAAAGCCCCAAAACAAACAAACAAACAAACAAACAAAACAAACAAACAAACAAACAAACAAGAAGCAAACCTATTTTTCTGTTTCTGGCACTTAGATCTGAGAAAATTTGGTGGGTGCCTATTCCACCTGTATTTCATAGCTACCACCAGTTACAGTGCAGCTCCTAAAACCACAAAATGCATGACATCACTCATCTGTGGAAATTTCATTTGATATCTGAGATCAATGGTGTATTTAATGCATCTAGAACCATAGATAACATCATTTTAATTAAAAATGCTAGCAGATTAATTACTTTTTAAGCATATGGCCGCAGATAAGAAAATTGAATGACACTTAAATTGGGTTTGTAAGAAAATGAATTTGCATTAAAAAGTAGCTATTAGCCATTTCAGTGCCAATGGGGGAGATCAAGGTTACAGATCTTTGCTCTGTAGGTTGAGAATCTGGCTTATGAGAGCTGATATATTTGGGCTTTGAGGAAAATGAGGTCTCAGTGATTTTTCTCATCTCAGTTTCAGTTTAATTAGTGTCATCCCTCAGAGAAGCACTTGTTCCTTGTAGGGAATAGCAGACAAATGCCCCCTTCAAAAATCAGGGGAAAATATCATGGCTCTGTAGTTAAGGCAAGTGGACAGTCAAAATTAGGGGTGAAGGAACTATTTAACTTGATTTCTGCAATTTATTTAATTTTTTTTAATAGTGAAATAATAATCCAGTTAAAGTTTCAGTATAATAAGGTTTGAAGGGATATAAACTGAGGAAGAAAGCACAGAAAACTCTTCCTGATTTTTCATTACCACCTTTCTGATTCAAGAGATCTTTTTTCCAAGTGAGAGTTGTTGACATCTTAGTAACCTTAAAAATTACTTTGGTTAAGTTTCGTTCTATCAAAGAAATAAATTATTAAGTTTATTTTATTAATTTATCTTTCAGCTTATGTCTTATATTTCAAAGCAAGATTATAAAGATAAATTCTTATGAGGGCACCAGACAAAAAATGGATGTTACTTTTCAAAATTTACAACTTTTATTAATTTCTACTTTCAGCAATTATTTTTTAATATTTAACCTGCCAAAAATAATAAGGGAGTGGGAGCTGAAAGTGTTTACTCTCTACCCAAAATATTTTTCTTTGTAGATTTCCTCAGCAGGGAATTATTTAAAAGCCTGAATTATCCTGAATATCACACTCTTTTCTGGGCTCACTTTAGTTCACATCTTCATGTTGTATATTGATTTGTATCTTGTACTCTTTGGCAAGGAGAAATAGGGCTGTCATTGTTCATTCCCAAAAAAATCCTCAAAACAGGCCCCAGACAAAACAGCAGTGACAACAAACAAACATAATAACTGCAAGCCTCCTCCCAAAATACGACACCCCTCTCAAAAAAGGCCCTGAAACAAAAATAATTCTACCACAAAGCCATCTTTTAAAAGGATGGAAAATGCACAAGCTCCATGTGAAGAGTACTTTTGTAAAATATGTTTTTTTGATATTATCCAGGCTCTGACCTGCTTATTTCATTGGACTTTATCGAAAAAACATTTCCACCTGCAAGATTCTTCAAATCATGTATGACAGCTGAACATCCTGGTTGGAAGATGTCAGGAGTCAAATATGAATATTACAATATTCAAACTTATTTTTTATTTATTTCTTTTTTTTGGTGGGAATTGTAGCAATTACATGTTAAGCTCTAAGTTCTTCAGCTAGAAGGCTCTCCTTGGAGAATTGTGAATGCTGTGCTGAAATTAAAAACAAAATAATGCAGAACAAAGAGGATACTTCTCATTGCAGAAAGAAAGTAACTGAGCTGAGATGCTGGACTAAAGTAAGCAATATTCTGTTTTAAAACTACATGTCTTGTGACAACTGGACATACCTAGAATGTTACCATAAACCTGTGTTGCCCAAAAGATGCTCCTGAAGTGCTGTTTGATTGGCTCATGTTATGAATGTCTCTGAGTAGAGGTAATAATTTTATTGGCAAATTTAAATTCCTGCACTGATATAGAAACAAGTTAACCTGTGAAAAAAATTATCAGGGTTTTTGTGAATAAAATTAAGAAAAACATTTTGAATATTTTTTTTTAGATTTATTATTAAATTTAAGTGTTTCCCCAGCGTAACTGGTGACAATTATCATAAATATTTTAATTTTCTTGAAAAGTTTTTACCTCTCCTTTTATCTTTTTAGCTTCTTACCTTTTTCTCAGATTTGCTTTGCATATCCCTCTATAGATATCCCTAAATGTTTATTTTTGTGGAGCTGGCTTTCTATAATGGGCACTGCTGGTGCTATCCCAAAAAGCCTATGCATTTTTCTACTTCTTAACAGCCAATTTACATTTTGTTTCCTAACAAACTGAAAGTTAATTATGTGGAGTGTTAGTCAATAAAAGATGTGATAGTTCTAACTGTTGCTAGTCCAGGAGAGTTCTGCATTTCTTCTTGGGTATGTTCTTGCCTTGTCGCTGCAAAGTTTCCTTCTATCCAGCTCACTCCCAGCCTACATGGTGCTACAGAATTATTCCACTGCAGATGCAGAATTTACCATTGCCTTACTTCACTGGACTTCCTGGGGTTCCTGTCAAAGCCTTGCTTCAGTCTGCCAAGATCCCAAAATACAACAACCCTGCCCATCTACACCCTGATTGGGTGCTGTCACCTGGAGAATGTGCTCCAGGTATCTCTAGCAACTGACTGCAATTTGTGGGATTTTCTTCCTGCTGATTCAAGTCTGTGAGGATGCCAAACAGATTAATTCATATATTGTCTAGACACCCTGTTCATACCAGTCCATTTGGATTAACAGTTTCACTGTCCTCTGTCTTCCCATGACAAATAATTCATCTCCTAGAAAAGCATCAGACTGGTAAAGCATGCTTTGTGTCTTAAATTGGATGCTTTGTTTTCTTTTAGTGCAAGAATTTGAAAATTATTTTACCTAATTGATATAACTGTAATGAGTAACTATAGAAAGAATCCCAAACATGTAATGAGACTTCTCATTAGAGGATCTCCCTTGAAATGTTTCCCATTGGGAAAGAGGGTTTCCTTTGCAAAACACCCATAGGAGCTTATCTCAGGTTACTGAAGTGATACAAGCACTTCAGATCCTCCTCCTCCAAGCTCACACTTTGTACTTATGGCAAAATATCTCAAGTGAGCACAGAAGTATTAAAACAAGTTTAAAATCATGGTCACCACGCATCGCAGACCATGACATGAATGTTCGGAGCGGCTGCTGTAGTGGATGTCTGAAGCATCCTTCTGAACTGACAAATACAGAATGAGCCCAGCATTGCAGTAGACACAGGTTTAGTCACTCAAGATAGAAATGATACTAAGTCTAGCAGCTTACTAAAAAACATGCAATGAGCGCTCCCTTTTTTTTTTTTTTGCCTGAACAACACAGCATTTGATGACAAGTGGAAGGTTTTAAATTTCCCTTTAGAAAAGATTTCACTTCTCTTTTGATTGGATTATTCACTCATGTTTCACAGAGTACAAGCTCAGCACTCTTCTGTGCAATCATGCAGTATAATGGTTTTTACTTTAAATGGGAAAAATAATAGATGCTCTAAGCCCTAAGTATTGTTTTTTGTTAGCATTGTCCTTCTCTTACATATTTTTATCACAGATGGAAGAATGCAGCTGTAGTAGAAAGCTCTATTCAAGTATCCCTTTGTTCTTAAAATGGTGCTAACCATGCCAAAGTTGTGGGTTTGATCCTTGTTCACTTAGAAAGTGGAGTAGGTGATCCTTGTGGGTCCCTTCCAACCCAGAATATTCTGTGATTCTCTGATTCTTACATTTGTCCATTTGCACATTCAACTACTTCCTTTTTCTTCCTTTTCAGTTGCAAAGACATTCTACCCTTCAGATCCTCATGTTATACCATGAAATTATGGTTGAATGCTATCAAGCACCCCAAAATAACCATTTCTCTGTTGAATTAGTCAGTGTTGCAGATTGCTTGTGTACAAGAAAAGAGATTTGAAGTTTGTATGTGTGGAAGATTTAGTTTTCTTTTGGAGGAAGGAGGTATAAGTGTGTAATAAACTTGATGTTCTAACAGTGTTCCCTCTTTTTAAATCTCCTTCCTGTAGAAAGATCCATCTATGCTAATTTTTCTTTGCTGAAAGTGCACCTTTGTCAATAGAAATGTATTTTTTAAATCACATCACTATAGAAATGGCTGTAAAGCATTATTGAGTAATTTTTTTTTTTCTAATTTTTTTCCATAGAAAGAATTCTAACACAGTAAATTAGAAGTTTTGATATTGGCTGTTATATTTGCTGGTAATATTTTTGAGTCTAAAAGAGCACAAGAGTTTAGGGTATAAAACCGCTTAAAAATGAATGAACAAAGAATTGCCAGTTCATTTCTATAGCAAATGCAGTGAAACAACAATTATAAACAACGTTTTTTAGACAAAAGAACTATAAATTATGATGTTGTCTTTTTAAAAATTACTTTTACATCTCAATCATGAGGCCAAATATTGTAAATCTATTCAGAACTATTCTTTTTCTGAAAGCTGTGAATTTGACTTTATTATTTGAACTGCAGTTTTCTAGACTTGAAATAAATAAGGACATAAATATGTATGTGTTGAAAACATATTTTTACTTTTTTTTTTCTAGAGTATTTCACAATTATCACAGGTACAGAGAGTTTTTAATAGCAATATTGAAAATACATAAGTTAAAATATGACTGGAAATAAAAGAGTAATTAATATCAACTATCAGTTGCTACAGACTTTCTAAAGCCTAAAATAAGGCTTTCTCAGTGTAGGTGGTTTATTGTCTGGAAAGTAGACAAGCTTCCCAAACCCTGACTCTTAAAGGTTTATATTTTGCTGATTGACACCATTAAGCTGAAGCTCAGACTGTCTTCTTCCATAAAAGATGCCAAATCTGGTGGGTGTTTGTAACAGCACTAGGCTCCCAAGACAGAGTGTAGGTCAGGCACAGGGTAGATACAAAATCTCAAGTAGTTCTTTTAATGGTATGTTCCAAACAGTTTTCTTTCCTTTTTTCGAGATGCAAAAAAACCAAGAGAATTTTCAACAGAAAGTACTTTGACTGTCCTATGTTTCTTGACAATGGAAACAAATTGAAACATGAAAAAAGTTAATTTTGTTTGTAAACTGAAACAGGAATAGGGAACTGACTGATAAAGTTCCCAAGAATAAAGATCAGCCATCCTAATCTTTTTCAAAGTGACATTAACCCATTGATTGCTGTGTCCTCTGCAAAGGCCTGGCCTCTTATGATTGATGATTGCTTCTATGGGAAAGATGGAATTCTTTTAAGCCTGAAAAAAAAAAATTCTTTGTGTTTCATTGACTATTGATGCTGTACTTGTTTTCCTATAGGAACTTATGCAGAGTTTTGCCCAGATATGGAATCTCTGATATAGATTGGTTTTAAAGGCAGAGGCAAAAGGAAAAACAGATCATGTCCATCAGATACCTTTCAAGCTTCTCTTAACCTCAGGTTATAAATGGAGTAATTCTGGAGTTATAGAGTAAAGGGAGGAGGGGGAAATATGGCACTTTTTCATACAAAAAAAGGTATGCTGGGTATAGTCCTTTCACTTCCCTTTAAAATTTTTGTGGGAGAAATTTTTGTGACTTACCCCTCTTTTTAACTGTTTTCAGCAGTAAGTTGGCATAATTTTAACATCATGTCTTCTCTAATTTACCCAAACTATGTTTCTTTGTTCTGTAGAAAAAGGGAGTCCCTTACGTGTGAAATTTACTTTAGCTTTATTATCATATATTTATTTAACACTTAGCAGCTGTATTTTCTGGTCAATAATATATATATTCCTAAATTTCTAAAAAAGAAATCTAACTGAAAATTAAATTAATAGGATTTTAAATTGTGCTTTCATAATATTTACAAAACTCTATCAGCATAATTACTTCTGTTCTTCTTTGTTGAATTTTCTGTCCTTCATACAGTGACTATAGTAATTTAAACTTCTTATAAATTCTCTCTGAAAAGCTTCACACAATTTATTTGGTGATTCTAATAAAAAAAAAAATTAGAGCAAAGCAATTCTTGGTATTTCACTAATGTGCAATCATATTCACTGCCCAGAGCAACCATTTTGTAGTTCTTTACACTGGGGAAAATATCTAATCATTAGTTTCTTTAGCTAATTCAAAGACATTCAGCATTTCCTAAAATATAACTATTAAGTAGGTTAAGAATTCTCTTATTAAAATATCCACTGTTCCTTTCATACACTATTCTTTACTTTTAAAAGAAGGATGCTAATAGCCAGGGTTTAAATAGCCAGGGTTTTTTTCAGCCACTGTCACTTTTTTCTTTTTAACAGTTATCATTTTACTGATGCTCTTTGTGATTTAGTTGACTTTTGAGTCAGAGGTTATAGCTGAATTTAATGACCTTGGTATTAAATACCATGTTTAAAGATTCAGATGAATTATTGTTTTAATAAAAACCTTGGTAGATATTCTCCCTTTTCTGTAACCCAGGAGACACATTCTCCAGGTGTCACCAGTTTAAGTAAGATTTTAACAGTTCTAAAAGAACTTGGTGCAGAAGGCTGAGAAATTCAGAGAATTTATCATTAGACATAGGCACATAATAGCAGCTGTGCAACCTGCTGCCTTTATCAGGGTTTCTTGCATTGCAGAAAGCTGTGGGAAGTTCTCTGTTTATTGATTTGTTTTGCTAGTAAGTAGGGAGACCAGGTTGAAGGCAAGCCTTTAGTTATGGGGTTTTTTTGTTTGGGGTGTGGTTTTTTTTGGTTTTTTTTTTGTTTGTTTGTTTGTTTTGTTATTTTAAATTCTTTTACTTCTCTTCCAAGTAGTATTTTCCTCTACTAGATTTCTTCTTGATCTTTGTTTTGGTACTCAGTGTAGCAATTCTGTCTGGTCTGGAAAATACCAAAAACTGTTATCCATCATAGCAGGGGGTCAAAGGTCTTTGTGGGCTCATTTAAGTGTTTTTATTACAATTTTATAAGTGAAATAGTTAATATTTTCCATCTCTAAGAATTGTGTTTCGCTGTTAGTGATGACACTACACTAGTGATGACAAAACACTTCTCTTGCTGACAGAATGTGGCTTTATGAATGTCTCCTGTGGTCCATGGAATTTCAGTATTTCTTTTTTGAACTTGCAGTCAAACATTACTAATTTTTTATCATCTTTCACTGTGTGCCACAGTGCAGTTGGATGGTATAAATCACAGGCAACAGTCAGCATTCTGGCTTTGTTTTGTGTCCTCAGACACGATGATCAAGATTTTCAGTGATTATGTGAATTTCTAAAAGGTCAGTTTTGCTGTTACTTATCATACTCATAAAATGCAGTTGTTCTTATCTTTTGCCGTCACTTGACTGCTGAATCTGTATGTTTTACTAGAATCATAGAATAGCTTGGATTGGAAGGGAGCTTTCAACATAATCCAGTCCAACTACCTCTGAACTGAGTAGGGATAACTAAATCAGGTTGATGAAAGCCCCATCCAACGTGACCATGAAAGTTTTTAAAGACTGAGCATCTACCAACTATTGGGGCAATCCAATCTAATCTTCTGCTAACCTCATTATAAAAAATTTCTTCTTGTATCTAATTTCAATCTACCCTCTTCTACTTTAAAACCCTTACTTTTTGTCCTATCACTGGAGTCCCTTTGTTTGCTTATTTTGTTCATTCAATTGTTTTGTTTGTTGTTTTTTTTTTTAATGCAATGTAAGTTTTTTTTATTCTATTTTTATTTTCTTTTCCAAGAGGGTCTGCAATTTGAAGAAATAATGTGAGCCTCAGTTACTCTATAACTACTGAAATTTAATGATGTTTTATTGTATTGGGAAGAGAGAGAAGCTGTGTAGGTGTGGCTGATCATATATCTTGGTAGTTCCCATATCAATCATAAACAGATAGAACAGCCTTCTGTACAAACATATTTTAAAAAAGGTAGTTGATATTCAGAGGGGAATAGTGGAAGCACCATTCACTTAGTGGGATTGCTTGTTGTGCCTGTTTAGGGATCTTGGAGTGTTGCCTGGAGACTTAGGATCCTGACAGTGTGCTAAAAGGGCCCAATTCAAACCCCATTAATGTCAGTAGAACAATCTCCACAGAATTAGATGAACTTTAAATCAGGATAAGCAAGTGCTCCTGTCAGTACTTTATCTGAGTCATGTGAAGGCTCACAAAGGTGAGGAGAGATTTGCAAGCTGGAATAAAACACTTCCAGGTCCCAGCAGTAAATCTCAATAGGTATGATGTGATGGCTCTAAAATGCACTGGGCATTGTTTTATATTGGCATTACTTAACAATATGAACTGGTAACTTCTAGCAGACATGGAGAAGAAAATTATGTGGATAGAAACATAAAATATTTATCAAAAATAAAGTAACTTGCAGGAGTTCCAAAAACTGTGCTCCCTCTCTAGCAGCTTTATCATTTTCCTACATTTACAAACTTTCCTATATAAGAATTTAGTCCTATTCTATAGCTGAGGCAGATTCTAATCATTCTTTTTCATGGTGCAAATTCTAACGGTGTAGTGACCTCTTGCCTGTCAGCAAAACCCACATTTTTCTGGGAAGGAGATAAAAATACAATTGAGCACAGGATTGAAAACTGAAGCTTGACAGATTGCAAATAGTAATGCAGAAAGGAAATGTATCTACTTGGACTTGGTACCAGCCTTTCCTCTAGTCTTTTAATTCTCTAGATATTGTTTGCATAAGCTTTGGAATATTTGAATATAGACCTTCGATACATCTGGGAAACCTTGTTTTCACAGCAACTGTCAAGCAACCTTGACCTCATCAATATCTATAAATATCTGAACAGTGAGCACCAAGAGAACAGACCAGGCTCCTTTCATGGTGCCCAGCAATATGACAAGGGGCAGTGGGAAGAAACTGAGGCACAGGAAGTTCCACCTGAACACGAGGAAGAGCTTTCCTGTGCAGTGACAGAGAACTGGAATGGATCACCCAGAGAGGCTGTGGAGTCTCTCCCACTGGAGATATTCCAAAACCATCTGGATGCAGTCCTGTGCCAAGTGCCCTGGGATGATTCTACTTGAGCAGGGAGGTGGGACCAGATGATCCGCTGTGGTTCCTTCTATCCCGATCAATTCTGTGATTCTGGGATTCTGAAACAGGAACTGCAGTCAGAAAGCAAATCCCATTCAAATGTGTTTTTCAGTACAGGGTGTAAATTAAGAGGAGAAAGGGTCATGTGAAACAGTGCGTATATTTTATTTATTGATAGATTTAGTGTTTAAATTCTTTTGTTGTATTGAAGACTGGAAGTTTATTGACAGTTTAGCCTATAATGTCTCTTTTTTCACCAAACAGTTTCTGCAAATTGAAATCTTGAACAGATGAGATAAACACCCTTAGCAAAATCTCTGTGAGTGTACAAAATACAATTTTAGGATGCTGGCACACCAGAATGTTATTGTCTTACAGAAGATCTCTGAAACTGAATTAATACTTACAATGTAATGTAATACAAGAAAGGTACATAACTGCCTCAGTTTTAAGACTAATTGCACATCACACTGTATT
Organism: Dicaeum eximium; assembly: GCA_013396995.1. Lineage (NCBI taxonomy): Eukaryota > Metazoa > Chordata > Aves > Passeriformes > Dicaeidae > Dicaeum > Dicaeum eximium. Next base: position 176,820 of record VWZP01001784.1, read on the forward strand.
GTCAGATCTGCCAGTGTCCAACATGTTTGTGCATTATTACAGACAAAAAATACTGCCAAAGAATGAATAATCTACTTTATAATGGCATATGTAATTAGGTTTGTGTGCTTACAGTAGATCAGAACACTTTCCAACATCAAAAAGATTAATTCAAGAGCTATAATGTACAGTGAGATCAAGAGCAACTCTGGAATAAATTTCCACCCCTTCTTTTTTGGAGTGAGATGTGAAATTGAACAATGAGTGCTGTGTAATAATGGCTGATATATTCTGTGTCCCTGATGAACTCTACTGTCACCAGGTGAGGTGAAGATTCATTCTCTTTTGTTGCAAACGTTCCATTTTGGAGAGGTCCTTCTTTACACAGTGAGCTGAAGGAGAAATACATTTACATTGAAGTAATGTAAATGTCTTAAGATATATAGAAAAAGTCTTGAGATATATAGAAAAATCCCACAAACAAACAAACAAACAAACAAACAAACCAATAAACCCTAACCAATCAAAAATAAATTGCCAAAAACAAACCAAATCTCCTCACAAACCAACTAACCACCTAACGAAAAACCCAAACCAATAGCAAAAAAAAGGGAAAAAAAAAGAACAGGAAGGATTTTTCTTGACTGCCAAGTTAAATTAAACCTGCTAAACCTGTTAAAGTAAACCTGCTACTGCAGGTTACTCATTATCTAATCTTGTTCATATACTCATATTTCCCTTCATTACAGCTAGTCTGTGTCTGCAGGAGTTTTTAGTCCTGCTTTTAGGTGCTGCTTCACACCTTCATTTTCTCATGGTTAGAAATAATCTTCTAATTTACAGTGCAATTTTCAGACCAAATTACATACCTTTGTTCTAGAACTGATATTGTCTTTTAGCTTTAATAGCTTGTCCCTCTCCCTTGTGTTTGTTCCCAGAGGTACTTACAGAGAACAATCATCTCCCCTCTTATCTTATGTTTTGCTAGGCTAAACAAGCCAAGCTCTTTCAGCCCGCTCATGTAAGATAGGCTTTGCTGTCTCTGCACTAATTGTCTTTCCAAAAAATTTATCAGAAGGCACACTTACTGGAAAATAAAGTTTCAGTGTAAGCTGCAGAGCACACAGAAAGCCTTTCACATTTGTTTCAGATCTAAGCCTGACAGTTTTCATAAGAAACTGGTTTAACACTACAACTAATTAAATTTGTAAATTGAAATTACAGGCAATCAAAGCTCAGTAATAATGATGCTACCTTATATAAAGAAATTTCTAGATAATTATACTAGTCCAATTTACTGTGCAGCACAAGTTCCATGCCAGGGTGGTGATGCCCATAAACAGAGAGCCACAGAGAAGCCCACACAGTCCCAGGGTTACTTTTGATAGGCCATGCTCTATGGAAGTGCTTGTGCTGGTGCACTGACAATAGAACAGTGAACAAAAAAGCATGAAGTAGGAAATCACAGAAATAAAACATTGACATGGGCAGGGCCAGAAGTAGAAACCTACATCTTAAAAGTCTTCTTCTAAAGTATGCTAGGGATGCAAATCAGTGTACAGGGTGCAAATCAGTGTACAGGGTGCAAATCAGTGGTGAGGCACTGGCACAGGTTGCTCAGAGAAGCTGTGGATGTCCCATCCCTGGGAGTGTTCAAGGCCAGTTTGGATGGAGCTCTGGGCAACCTGGTCCAGTGGAAGGTGTCCCTGCCCATGGCAGGGGGTTGGAATTAGATGATTTTTAAGGTCCCTTTCCTCCCAAACCACTCAGTGATTCAGTGATTTCAAGGGTATCATACTCTTAAATCTGTTCTTGGTGGCATTTTTAAATCCATCAGTATATGTATATACTCATTATTTTACTATTGTTACATATACTACTGTTCTACTGACTCTCACAATTTTATCATTTCTTACACTAGTTGATGATGTGTTTTCATTTAGCACAAAAAAACAGCGGAAGTGAAACAAGCAGTCACGATAATTTATTGTAGCTGAGGATCTTAAAGCCAGGCTCATTGAGCCATGTGGTTATACAAGAATCTTTTTTTATTGCCACCATACTTTTGTAGCTATCAGTTATGTTGCTTATACGGAAAACCTTTTTTCTTTATTTTTCTTTTTCTTTAAATTCTAATGAAATCAACTTACTAACAAAATTTAATCAAGGATCCAAATTATGTATCTGATTTTAGAAAGGGCTTATACCATTACTAAAGTATGAAAGGGGTTTAGTCACATCCCAGCGAAATCATAGTTTTCCTACAGCGTTTATAATTTGTTATGCATATAGGTATTCACACTCACACATATACATACACACACACACATATATATATGTAACTTTTACCAAAAATAGATAAGTAGAAAGTAAAATAAAATTTTCTTCTAATAGTACTTTTTTATTTGTTCAGAGGGCAGGCTGTGTGCTAGGGTTAAAGCATCATTCTATTCTGACAATGAACTGGAAAAGTAAAGTTATGAGGAAAAGGTAAAAAGATAAGACATAAATTTTATTATTTTTCTAGAATAACTTATCTAGATACTCCCTCAAGAAATAATTTCTTGTAATTAGAGAATCACAGAATAGTGGATGGGAAGTTCAGCATGACCTGGTAATGTGCTCTGGGAGCCCAGAACCCCCCACGTGCTGGGCTGCACCCAAAGCCCCGTGGGCAGCAGGGCAGGGAGGGGATTGTGCCCCTCGAGACCCCACCTGCAGGGCTGCATCAGCTCTGGGGTTTCCCAATACGTGAAGGACAAGAACCTGCTGGAACAAGTCCAGAGGAGGTAATAAAGATACTCAGATGTCTGGAAAACCTCTCCTGTGAGGAAAGGCTGAGACACCTGGGACTGTTCTGCCTGGAGAAGAGAAGGCTCCACAAAGTCCTTACAGTAGCCTTCCAGTACCAAAGAAGGACTACAAGAGAGTTGGAGAGGGACTTTTTACAAGTGCATGGAATGGCAGGACAAGGGGGAAAGGCTTCAAACTGAACTAGAGTAGGTTTAGATTTAATATTAGGAATAAATTACTTACTGTAAGGGGAATGAGGCACTGGAACAGGTTTCCCAGGAAGGCTATGGGTGTCCCACCCCTGGAAGTGTTCAAGGCCAGGAATTCTGATATTCTATGACTGTCTAGCAAGGAAACAAAAGAGTTCTTAAGGCTCAAGTCACTATTGCCAGACAAAGTAATCAACAGCCAATATCAGCAGATTTTTTAAAATTTGCTTCTAGTCCAGTACCTAGTTGAATTTAAGTCATTTGAAGTCACATATCAGTTGTCCAATTCAATAGTAAATGTAATACAGAATTGTCTTGATCCTAGAGAAACAAGCCTTCTCTCCACATAATTTTTCTCCCCTTTCCTTTGTGATGCTGCCAACACACAGGGCAGTCAGTACATGAGGCAATTAGGATATCCCCTCACCACCATAGCCTTCCTTCTCAATGCTGAGACAAAGAGAAGGAGACAATATTGACTTTTGAACAGTTCAGTATCTTCTTTTATCACTGAACAAGAAGAGTTTCCAGTCTGAAAAACTGTTAGTGTATTACTTTCTATGATGTTAAAGCTCTATAAATATGTACACAATAATTTATTTTGACTTTATGCTTTGGGCAGGGGAAGTAGAACAAGAATCAGAATGGAAAAAGAAGGTAAGTCTGAAGGAAAAGCTGAAAGACCAGTGAGGCTGCAACTGATTCAAGCTTTCTTTTGACTGCAGCCATACTGATGTCCCCTACCATGACGAAATGAAATTTAAGGTCTGCTTGCCTTACTAGGGTTACTTGTATTTTATCACTGCTGGTGATGACTGCTTGGTAATGAAGTTTCAGAGTTCATATCTCAATAAAATTCATGTTCCTGTGCTTACTACTGCTTGATTGTACCAGGCCTAGTCATTCAGCCATCAATCCCCATAACTGGGCTATCCTTATGAATAAAAAAATGAGGAAGACCAACAATTTTGAATAAACACTTGATTATATTGATAAAAATATGCTGGAAAATACAAAGGGAAATATTTTTGTAGAAAATATGGATATTTAAAAAAATGCAACTATGCTTAAAAATAGCTTTTAACCTGCCCAGATAGCTAGACATCTTCATATAAACAAGAATTAATGAGACTGGAAACCATGTACCATCTTATACTTTGCATGAGCCAATATCATTGGTGGGCACTTTGTATGATAAAGAATGTGCAGGAGACATTTAAATTGATCATCTTGTTACTTTCTTCATGAAAAGAAGAGATATCAGCCTAAAACAGTTCCAAAAAACATTTTTTTCAAAATATCTAAAAATTCTTCTGCTGCTAATGTATGTATACATATTATGAGGACTTGAACCTTCCTGCTAAAGCAGACTATAGAACTGTTCAGAATTTTCTGTTAAAATATTTATTCCTCTGTTAAAGATGTCACAATTTTGACAAAATTAGCTTTATTAATTAAAACTATAAGGATATCCCACCTAAATTAAGACACCTTGAATAAAATGGAGGTTGGTTTTTTCTTTGTTTATTTCTTTCTTTTTTATTTTGATTGCTCAAATTGCAATATGAAGATACTTTATAAACATGTTACATCAATAGAGAGATACTTTAGAGACTGAAATTTATTTTTATCTTAAGTTTGTATTAATGTAATTTGTAGCTGGAATAGTGAAATTCAATTAAAAACTTTAAGCTAAGCATATGATAAACTGAATTTTACAGGGTGAACTTGAAGTGAGAGTTCAAATCATTCAGTAAGATAGAAAGTGGAAAAGTGTGTGATAATTAATCTTACATAATGCCATAAAAATGAAATTACAACACAGATTCAATGATGAATTGTAGTGAGAGATGTAAAATGAAATTCTCCATACACTTGACAAATCACATTTGCTTTGTCTGATAATCAAAAGCATTCATGAAATTGGGTACAATGTGGAAATGTCTGAAGGAGTCTAAAGGAGTACCAGAACCACCTTTGCTGATGTAAAAAATGTTGTTGCATGAAATGCTACAAGAGAATCCTTTAACAGTGAGCAAGGACTACTAGGAGAAACAAATATTAATGGCAAAACATATATTTCTCTTGAGGGAACTAAATGCATGCAAGTGAAAAGGTAAACAATAAAAAGAATGTAAATAAAAAAAGAAATCATAATGAGAAACAACAAAAAACCCACTCAAAACCCCACAAGAGATGTAGCAGGACATTTTTTATTTCTTTAACTTTAATGCTATTCAGGAAATCTGTGAAAGCAAACCATGAGGAATTTTGATCAGTGTCAATAAACAGGAACTGAAAAAGCTCCTTTTGAAGATTTTCAGCAAATCTAAGGCAGAACTAACTAAATTAACAGACAGGTCTTTTTTCTAATGAAGCAGTCATGGATGATGTACAGGTTAGCTGGAAGTAGCAATCAGAAAAATTTTGCACTATAAAATGTACTTGTACATTTGTAGACTGAAAGATAACATAATGACACAAGTTAGATTAAATGTTAAAATATGTTAGATAAAAACATCCGAGTTATCAGAGTAAAAATTTATGGCAATTTAAAAGACAGTTTAATGCTTCCATATATCTTCAAAGAAATATGGATTATAGGAACCTAACTTTTCTCACCTTGTGCAAAGTAACATTTTAGTTGATGTATTAAGGAGAGAGAAATAAAATGTTCTTATTAATTATAAAGTAATTGCAATACTCATTTCAGCTCTTTTTTTTTAATAAAAGCCACAATATCAGTCATATCTTACTTTTTTAAGAAAACCAAATGTCCTAAAAGATGAAACTCTCAAGGATAAAAGAGGAAGAATTACTCGAAAAATCATTGAGATCTGAAATAGGAACACAATGGTACAACTGTTCTTTAAAATAAATTTGAAACATATTGTTTCTATTATATGACGTATAAGTTCAGTGTTTGCTGTGGTACAGAAATTGTAGGAGGCATTGCATTAAGTCCAAGAGTGAGTCAGGATGTGGTCTAGCACTTTTTCCAAAAATACTACCATCAGTAGATTCAGAACCATGTTGCAAAAAAAAAAAAAAAAAAAAAAGGCAGTCGGATGAATCACCCTTGCCAAAGACATGGAAAATAACAGAGATCAGAAGGGTGCACAGGCAGCAACACCACAAACAAAATAGAGATGTTCATGTCTGTGAAAGTTGCATTCCACCATTTTCCCAAATGTGTGTTAGGTGTCAATGAAATGAACTACATCTTCTCTACTGTGCTTTGCAAATGTCTATGAGTGTATGTATAAATAAATAAACAAAGAATGTTTCTGAAACTTTTAAGTGTTCTATCTTTCCAATCAAGTACTGAATGCAACCAGTTGAGGGATTTTTTTCCTGGTCTTGTTCTGCTAATGTGTTCATTCAACCATGATTAAAAAAGATGGCAACTGAACAGCAGGAGGAGCTGGAGGGTGAGAGAAAGAAAAATATAGATTTTCTGGAAAATTCCTGGTGTAACTAATTCTTTTTCCTTGCCCTTCAGTCACCTGTTTGTTTGTTTGCTCCGTCTCCTTTTACGTAGGGGTAGGACTCTGGGGGTTATGGTGTGCCGGCTAGCAAGGCTTTTTCCAGCATTTGTGGGATAAGAGTCTAATGACTGCAGAGCCCCCAGGACAGCTAGCAAGCTTGTTAGACATGTATATATTCAACTCCCAGTGAATAGGAAGGCACTCAAAATTAAATTCATCTGCAAAGCTGCCTCTCATTTTAAAAGTAAACCAATACCGTTTGTACACTGAAAGTTGAGATAGATTTTTTTGTAGTACCAGGGAAGTGCTACTATTCAAAAAGCACATTAGAAGAAATGTAATCCTGTTTGGCAAAAACTGGGTTTTATGTAGTGAAAGTCAAATTATATTAAAAGCATTCAGACACCATTGAAGTTATCCCTTTATTTGAACAATGTGATAATGCCTGCATGTTTTTATCTACTCAGTCAGAAATGATAGAGTTTAAGCTCCAGCAAAGATTTAAATAATGCACCCTAAGGTTTAGAAAAATCAGTCCATTGAAATAAAAAAGGGATAATTCTTACTTATTTGATTGTTTATTTAATACCAGAGACTTTGTGTCTGAAACATAACACGTTAAGGAAATTTGATCTTAATAAAAATGTCTACATGAAAACAGTTAAACGAACAGCTCTTTATGCAATTCTAGGTTCATTCAAAATTCTTTGCCATATGTAGTCTGGGAATTAGAATCCCTACCACATCCATGTACTACTACTTACTTTTCTAAACACAGACTAGATGCATGAGTAGGGTCCGTAATAATTTGGGATTAATGGTTTTTTTCAGACAGACAAAACGTATTAGTTTATAAATGGATAGCCTTGTGCTTTGATTGGCAGCATATGTGGTTTTGATGAAGATCCTGCTTTAGCAGGAATTCTCAGTTATGATAGTTTGCATATGCATAGGCTAAGGATTGTATAAAAGAAATAAAATCTTGTACTCTTTGTATATTTGAGTCAGACTCTGTACACAGCAATTATTTTAGATGGGATGAAAACACTTTCTTTTTCTGTGCTCCATCCTCTCTGAACATGCAGAAAGGTTGGCCCAAGCTTTCTTAGGCTGCATACAGAAAAGGTGAATATGTTGTTAACTATTCTCTTACACACTGACAGTAGATGACAGCTCAATTATTGTTGCTTTTGGCCTTTTTTTTTTACTAGTTAACCATGTGCAATTTTTTTTTCCCAGATGGTATTGACAATTAGTGGAGGAAAAAATATACGGCCTTATTTTTGATAGATGGAGATTTGGTATTTAATTTAGTAGATTGCCAGGAGATTGCTTGGTCCTGTAGATAGTGAAATTAATTTGGGTTGATTTAAAGAAATGTTCTGCTACTTCAATGAATACAGAATTTGGGAAATTTTATAACAGTAATATGAAATCTATTTGTAAAGTAGATTTTTAAAAAAACTACAGCACTGTGAGAGACATATGTCCAATAAACAGTGTAAGAAAGGAATTTAATAAAAAAAACAGATAAACTGGCTTAAAAACATTGCAGAATTTTTGTTTTTACGTTGAAATGTGTTGGCTTCAAACTATGCCAGGCCTTCCTGGGGATTCAATTTGTAGCCATTTCTAAGTGAATATAAAATGTCTTAACATTTTTTCGCACTTTACTAATTTTGCAAGCATCTATGCAGTGGTACATCATGCTTGCTTCTAGAGTTGGAATGGTACAGTGTCTTGGTTTGCACAACACCTGCCTGCTAGGGAAGGCAGAAAAGCCTCCCTTGGAATAGAGAATGGAACCCACCTCCCTCTGAATTATAAGAATTTTTGAAATTAAGGGGCTCTCAGGCAGAGATATGGGAACAGCAATAACAGTTCTTTACTAGTATATATGATAAAACAAACAAAACCCAACACCTCCGGCACTAACCCCGAACAGAGCCCGAACCCAGTGACGCCGCTCGGCTGCGGCGCTTTCCCTGCGGTGCAGTTCCGGGCACGGCCGGCAGGGGCGCTGCAGCTCCCGGTGCTCAGGGCAGGTGCGGTGATCCCCCCGTGGCTGCAGGGGGCGCTCCGGCGCAGGCTCGGGCAGCGCGTGGCGATGGCGGCTCTGTCCCACACGGGGAGGGATGGAAGAGAGGCCTCGCTTCACAAACCCCTGTGGCAGCCGGTCTGGTACCCCTAGCAGG
>VWZP01001784.1:185622-284314 GCA_013396995.1 Dicaeum eximium
GCGGTGCTCAAACCATCAGTTCCCATTAGTAACTCAGTGGGAAGAAAATTCCACAGGTGGTGAGGAGAGAACAGGAAAGGAAAAAAACCAAAACCCAACAACCAACATATATTTAAGCTTTTTTGTAGGATGTTTTTAAGTGAGAGAAGGCAAGGTTGAAAGGGACTACTGGAATATGCATCTAGAAATCCAACTGGAATAAGTATTGCTTATTCTTAACTGATGTTTCTTTAATCTGTTCTCAAAAGACCTCCAGAGACAGAGGCCTTATCAGTTCTCTTACAAAGAGACTCCATATTTCCCCTATCCCTCTAATGGCTGAATCTTCCTTGCTTCATTTGAAAACTCTTACCAGTCAGGGTGGGACAACAATGTTTCTACATTTTACAGATGACACCAAGGTAAGAAAGGCTAAGAATACACTGCAGCAGGTCAGAATTCAAAACAGGTGGTGAAATGGCTTGGGAAAAACATGGGAATTAAGTATTGTAAGGAGAAAATATACTGGCACAATGAACTACATACTGTGGCACTACTCAACACTTTGCAGACATTGTATTTTTGTCATGAGTGTGTTTCCTGCCTCGTTCCTGAGAATATTTTACGAGCCTTCCTCTTCTTCCAGGAATATGCAAAACCTGCAGTTGCCCTCTGTGAAAGGCAGGAACCTATGCACAGAATCACAAGTGGTGATGTTGAGTACACGCAATCTGAGGTGCCCCAAAAGAAGCGGGAATTGTGCTGCAGGTTCCAAGGAGGTGAGCACATCATCATTTCTGAAAGTAAAAAAACCTCAACACTGACCAAATGTCCATTGAGTCTCGGTACATTGTTCAATGTAAGAGCAATTTGCTTTGAATGCAACAAGAGAAAATTATCCTTAAAAACAACACAAAATTTCATGGGCAGTTATATGGAATTATGGTCCTGAGGTAACAATCAAATTTGTTTTCCATTGGACCAAATGAAAATTTCACTCATTCTGTGGATCTGTGAATTCTAACACAGAAGACTAACCAAGCTCCCACAAGTTTCTGGGTGTCTGAAATGCCAACTGCTCTGTCAGAGAATGCAATCTCCAGTGCTTACATTCCTTTGTACTTGTAAATGTTCTCTTAAACAATGTTCATTTTTTTTGTTGTTGTTAATTAATATTATGTGCATCCAACTGTTGCACTATGGCAAGCAATGAGGTTTGATTTTTTTCATCTGAAGCCAATGAGCCCACTGAGATCACTACAATTTTTAAAGCAATCTTTGATTATACACACATTGTGTTTATCATATAAAACTATCCCAGGCTTGATCTGACATCATATTCTAATCAATTCATTACTGAATGTGTTTAAGTTTTACTTCTGTGTTTCATGTGAACAGAATGGAGAAAAGAGACCAGTTGTCACTGTTCAAATTCCTCTTTTCCTAGATCTGTTACAGCTCCTAAGAATTTTAAATAAGTTCCCAAAGTACTGGCCTTTAAAATGTTTGTGTGTATGATGGAAGAAACAAGGAGATGTAAATTCATTTTGAATAATGTATTATATTTTTAAAAGGGAAAACTGTGAAGTATATTAAGCTAATGATATATTAAATGAATTATATATACTAATATATCAGTTAATGATATGTGAAATTTTACATTATCTTACATACCTAGTAGCTGTCACTCATTTACCCTAAATTTCTCAAGGTCTTATTGGAAAATTGTGGATGTAATTATCTCACTATCAAAAGGAATAAACAAAATTTTTCTCTTGTTAGAATATGTAGGTTAATTAATAGGCTAATAAACGGAAATTATATTTACTAAAAATAACAAGGGAATATCTTCATACTGACAAGACTTTGAACATCACTCTATTTGTCGCCATCACAACAAAAAAGAATTTTTACTTAGTTACAAAGAGATAAAGTCTGAAAAAGAATGGAAAATAGCTGTCGGATACCATATTTTTTGAATACATGTTAAAACAAAATGTAAAATTTTAACTCAATTTGCATTATTTAAATATATAAATAAATTAGAGGCCATCTTAGATATTATGCAATGAAAAACACCAGCAACTGGTGTTCAAATGCACTTGGTTTTATGAGCGTTTTTATTATTACTATGCCAAAAGTTTTCTTACTAAATACAGTGTAACATAGAAAGGCTTATTTATAAAAACATAGAGTCAAAAATTAAGGGACTTGATATATTTAACATGACAGTTTTTTTACTCTATGTAAGTAGTTGTAAGAAAAAAAGATTCAGTTCAAGACTTCAACCTTTGCCCCTTAGAAATGAATGGAAAACCACATTAAAATCTATAAATTCTCTGGGTTTTTTCCCACAAAAGATACTTCAAATATTACATGTATATCAAATGGAAATAGCCACAAAAATTGTAGCCTTTTGGGAAAAACATCTTCTTCAATATTTTTCCAGCTGATCTCTTTTGATGGCCTTTTTTCGGTAGTTCAGACTTCTCTGAAGTCACTGAATGAAATATCAGTCAAAAGAGAAGTCTATAATTCTCTCTGATATTTACCCTTGCTTGTATTTTACTTTTGCCCCACATAACAGAAAAGCATTTCATTTTCAAAATCTAAGGTGAAAATGAGAAATTCTAGCATCAAAGAAGGAATTGTGTGTGCAAAGTGAATACGTGATTAAGTAAAAGGTATTTATGCTGTAATCTATAATGGCTGATTCAAGTTTCAAAATAAATAGCAACACAATCACAATCTTCAAATAATTTTGGAATCTTTGGGGATTTTTTGATGAAAAATACAGTTAGCTACTCATTTACGCCTTATGAGAGACTGTTGAAACAATTATTTTCCCCATCTAAACAAGTACCAAGAAAAGTATTAGTTTTTTTAACCACATGTATGACCTATATAGAAGCATGACTTTAAAAATGAAATCCTATTAGAAAAGCCAAACTGGGTATGAGATAGCTGAGAAACTGTTGGGGGAAAACTGTCTGAACATTTACAACCAAAGACAGTACATATATACAAAAAGGGGTCTCAGTGAGCAATAATATTGGAACAATATTATTCACAATAATATTTGGAACAATAATATTCACAATGCTTATCTGTGGAAAAGGGCTTTTTTGTGACATATCTATTTAATTTATTAACATATATTTCAAAATTAGAAGAAGAATTTTTTTGGCTCATATTTTATATACTGACTAGTTTCTTTAAAGAAGAATTTTTTATCTTTTTTGTTGATTTGTTATTGTGCAAAGGTCACTAATATTCCAGAGATGTGAAATTATAGAGATAACTGCAAAATCAGCTCTGTGCTTATCTTTACTGATGTGACTGGTCTGGATAGTTTCTGTTAATCATAAGATTAAAAGAGAAGAAACTTTCTTTGAAAAATATGACTGTAGAAAAATATCAGGTTTTCTGCATAATATAGGCATTAATTATTGTTATTGTACCTAAAACAAATGCATAGACCATTTCCATATAAATCCATTCTGGTTTGAGATGTGCCTGCTGATTTACGAGGTATGGCTGGATCTGGGTGTCCCTCAGCTGGGGCACAAGGAGTGTGTCTTTCCATGGACTGCCTGTGGAGCATGTCTGTGTGCCTGAAATTGTCATTTTGGGCTACAAAGACCATTCATTTCCTCAGGGACACTTCAGTCATGATTCACACAGTTTTGAAGCCAAAGAGGTGTATTCTATTTTTCCAGGAAATTTTCAATCTGAGTTCCATAATGAAGTCTGAAGATGTTCCCTAGACAACTCTTTACTCTGACACCTGCATATATGTATTGTCTTCCAAGTTATTTTAACTTGAAAGTCTAAGTTGTGGGTTTTGGGTTTTAGCTTTGATCAATAAATTCCATTCAGCTGCATATTATTTGATATCCCTTAATGTATTAAAATTACATCATGTGGTTGTCCACTGAAATAAATATTTTGCTAAAAAAATAAATGTTTTTCTAACTAACACTGGTTATGTATAGAAGCAATAGAATAGGCTCAAGGCTGGCAGGATGGATATGTTGGCTTGGCAGCCCTTAGGAGGCAGTTTTCCTCTCAAATTACTCTTCACCTTCAGAATAGCACAGATTATTATTCTCAAATGATATTAAATCCACCAACAAGTAACAAATTCAGTGTAGATTCAATTTCAAGCTAATTTTGTACCGTCTCAATCATGACTTTTTCACTGAAAAACCAGTGGGACAAGAAATATAAACGTATATATATAAATCCATAAAAATAAAATTCCTGCAAGCAATCATACCCATGTTTTATTGTGATGTGTGTCATTGTTAAAATCACTTAAATTAACTTTAGGAAAGGTTAAAAAATTTAAGGAAAACATTAATTTCTTATATGTAATTTTCCAGCACTCTACTATGAAACTCCTAGGAAGTAGGATATTAATTTATGAGAAGGCCTTCAAAGATTTTGAAGCAGAGCATGTCATTGTTGATCCAGAGCAACAGGAAGAAGATTTTGATTCCATGTATTTAATTTCCTGGCAGCACAGTCTCATGTGGTTCTTTACAGTACTACTATAATTGACAGTTAATAGAAGATAAGTCCTAAATTTATTAAAGCTTTGGGGAAAAGTACATCTAATGCAGAATCCTTTTTAAATGTTGGAGACAATATTTGTGTGATCTCCTGAGCTCTATCTCATCGTGACATTTTCTCAGGTTGTTAGAGTCACATTTCACTATCCTCTCTAATGCTTCTTGGCAGAGTACAAGGAATACAGCTTGATTTGAGTTGTCACAGTGCAATGTGTCCTCAAGACAATTTTGAAAACAAAAGAACAAAGTGCCATAAAACAGACTGTGGCTTTTCAGTGGGAAGTAGGAGGATTTGTGGTGTTCTTAATAAGCAGTGAAAGCATAAATTGAAATAATTTCTCCTCACTGACTTCCCTGCTTGTATATTTTTTTACATTAAACAGTGGCATATCCCTTCAACTTCAATGAAGAAGTAACTGTGCAGTCTAAAGGAATATATGCAGCTCAGAATAGTCTTGGGCAATTTCTTGAAATGGAGGAAAAATGAAATCTCTGCATGCAAATTTACTGCTGTTTATTGTTGGCTCCTGAGTAGTGAGCACATGGAAGTTTTGAAAGAACTTCATGCTGTTGACAGTCAGTTGCAGCTGGGTGACATATTCTCTACAAGCCTTTTGAAATTTTAATTTCTAATGGTTATAGAAGCTGTGAAACAGAGAAACCTTGAGGGTGAAGTCTCTCATTATCTCACAGGAGAGGTACAGTAGAGGTCCTGGCTGCTCAACTCTCCCCTTTCTGCCTTTGGTGCTTCCCAACTGACACAAAAATCTTTCTCCACAGGTCAGAGCTTATTTTCTCCATCTGCACTCAAGTTTCTAGCATCTCCACTAAGATATCCTCCCTTTTGTTGGCAACACAAGAATTTGGCTGTTCATCTTCAATGATTTGTACCTTGCAATACTTAGGCAATTAGGACATGAAATATTTATTCTTTTTGATGGTTTGAGGGAGTTTTTTTGAGGAGTTTTTGACTTTTTATTATCTGTACATTGTCTGTACAAGATAGTATGAAATTGAGTGAGAAAAATAAGACAAACTGACAAATGTGATAAAATGTTCAGTTTCCTTTCCTGTGTTTTTGTAAAAAATCCAGATATTTTTAAGCAAAAAGAAGTCCTGATTAATATTTATGATTCCTACTTCCTCATGACATATTCTGCAACTTACTTTCCAATTTGTTATTTCTAAAGTAATTTCATTTTCAACCATAAACAAATCAAAACCGTAATGAAATCCAATTTTTCATCTGTGGACTTCTATCAGTTTTCAGATGATATGCTGTTGTTGATAACTTTGACAAAGAATCTGTGTTGGATGTCCAAGAAATCTTTCATGAAGCAATGATTTCTGAGTACAAATAACTATCAAAGAAAATTTACCTCAAATAAATGAATACATTGTAGTACTGCAGTGATGGAAAATATAAATTTATATCTGGCTAAATCTGGCTATATCTGGACTCAGAATTCCCTGTCACTTTTATATTGGAATAAAGTAATAAAAATTGCTTGAGGACCAATATAAACCAAATTATTAGGGTGGGACTAGCTGCATTTTTTGGTTTTTTTGATAGAATAATACCAGAAAATATCTAGGTAACGTCTGTAGATACATAATGACTACTTCTTGATATCTGTATCAGTCTAGGAAAAAGTATATTTCTTCTGGAAAAAATTGTATTTTTGGAGCACTTCTTACCTGTCCAGCATAAGTAAGGATGCCTTAGAGAAAAATGCTGCCCTGCAGAGCCACAGTCCCATCCCCTGCTCTGTCTCTAACCTCTCTATGTCAGAATGAAGCCTGGAATGTCTGCCATTCCCTGTCTCTTAGGGGACCACTGTGATCTTGCAATCCTGACTTCCCATTTACAGGGAGAAAAACGAAGAGAAGAGTCACAGCATTCCTGTTACACAATGTATTTTCTTTACTATTTATATATATTACTTCCTGACCATCTTAAAATCATGCAAGAGTACTTTCAGGGTCCTGTTGAAAATTGACTTGTTCTTCATTGTTATTTATTATAGCTGTCTTCCAGCTTTACATATTTTCTCCCTGTTATATAATTACTAATATGTAATATATGCTTACCTGCATTGAGGGGGAAAAAACACAGCAACTTCTAAAAACCTGTCTTCTTTGTTTAAATCTCAGACACTAATTAGTCTAAGTGTCAAATGCTAGTTAATAGCACTAAAGAAAAGTTCAAAATTAAAATTGGAAAAGGGATAAATAAAGGGTCTTTGTACAGAAGGAAGAAGAAGAAATTTGGTGAGAGGTAAAACAAAAGAAACTGACAATCTGAAAAACTTAGATGTCAGGTGCAGACAATTAAATTTCACTGCTTTTTTAAAGCTTAATATTTGAATTTACCACTTTCTGCTGAAGAAAATGCAGACTTTCAAGATCAAGGAGGATGGATCATTAAACAATTGAGACATTTCCAGCACTAGTGGTTCTGCTGTGGGTCTGTGAAGGTACTTCAAGTTGTAGACTCACTGATCTAATACTTTCTGTTTCCACTGAATTTACTATAATTTTTATTTTAAAAAATTTGGTTTCGTAGCTGAAATTTAAATCACTGTTCATAATAGAAATTGTATTGTCTACTTTAAAAGATCCCTTTTCCTTTCAAGTGAGACCATTTTTTTATTCCCTGTCACTTGCCATGCTATATTTTCTTCCTCTTCTTAAATCACTTTGACTCCTAAGGAAGCACAAGTAAGGTTAGTCTTGGGAAAAATTCATTGTTATCACAGAAATACAGACCCTATTATTCACAGTTTAATTGAGAGTTTCTTCATTGATTTTGGTATGAGATATCAGCAGCAGGCACAGGAGGTAATAAATACGGTGTATAAGGAAAACAAATATTTCCTGAAAGAGAAGGAAGTGCCTCCTATGTCTGATTACACAAAACAACGACAGGAAAAGTTCTTGGAGTTTTTTGGGGTTTTTAAAATTATGCATAACTATATTTTTTTTCCCCATGAAGCAAAAACAAATATTGGTCAAAGTATAAAAATATATTTTATGAATATGTTAATGAGTGTATGTAACAATATATGGGAGAATCATGAAAACAAGGAAATTTTACAGCCTTGACATTTTAACTAGCAGATGAAACAGACTTCCAGGACTAAAACTGTGACAGGCTCTCTTTCCTCGTTTGTATAAAATAATTTTTAATTACTCATTTGATATCATAATCAAGTAGGAATCACATGAATTGTGCTCACCATCATACATGAAACACTCTTCCCTCCATAAGTCTTTACTTAATTGGAAAGGAATAAAAAAGGTCCTATTTTAAACAATTTTTAACTAGTTTTCACCAAACCAAAAAATTTTTGAGAACTAAAATATTAAGGAATTTTCTAGGGTTTTATTCAATGGTCACTTCTAGGGAAAAAAATAACCTTAGATTTTTTAAAGTTCGTTTGCAGAAGAACTGTGGTTTTGGATTTGGTATTGTTAGTTTGCTTGGGTTTTGGTTCTTGTTGTTTGTGTTTCGAAACAATCCCATTCTTATCCATTTAAGAATAATAAATTCATTGGCTTATGCACAGTCTATTTTCCCATTAATATGTGATATTTTTATTTATATCCAAATGATGAGTTAGATTCATGAAAAAAAAATTATTACGTTCACTTTCTTTAGGCAAATAATTATTAATAGTAATTATTGTGAGTAACTCTTCTAAAGATTTCATTGAAAACAAAATATGCAGAGTTTGGACAATATAAAATATAAGTGGACTGAAGAGTCCAGTCTGTGCAGCCACAATTTAGGAAGTAACTGAAAAGATAGTGGTGTTTTATCTCAGATAGAAACATATTTAACATATGTAACATATTTCTTTCCAAGCATATATAACACAGTTATTGCAAATTTACAACTAAATAAGTTAATTAGTGCAATTATTTTTTTTAGTTGTTCTCATTTAATTGTTGGATTCTTGGCCTTTTTGGCAATGGGTCACCCTCTAATCAGACAAGATTTTAATCTTGTGAAATTCACTGCCCTTCTCCACTCAAGTAATAACTCACTCTTGGAAAAATTATCAAGCGTATAAAATAATTTTTAAATTTTTTTTCCCAACCTCATTGCTCTTGAAAATGATAGCCTCTTCATTCTTTAAAATAGCTATTATCATCCTGTGTCTGAAAGAAGGGGTAAGGATCTTATTTATTACTAGTATACATTATTAAGAGTGCTTTCTCTTTTATTGACAACATTCCCCAAATGGAATTTAATCTGAGTTTAAATTGACAAGAAAAAGAAAAAAGAAAAAGCCTCCAAGTGATTGAGCTTGACAACTGTATTTCAGGAACATGTTCCTATTGAGGGAGCAGAGTGAAGCCTTTGTAATTTAAATACTGGCTAGGAGTTGAGCAATTGCCAAAGTGTTTTTCCCTACTAGGGAAGAAAGCCATATCCAGAAAGTTTGATAAAAAGAATATTGCTATCCAGCTGAGTCTTTCAATGGGTTCAAAAGCTTGTCTCAAAGCCTACAGTCAAAGCTTTCAAGCTGCTTCCTTAGAGCTTTGCTGCTCAGGTGCCTGCACATTACTTTTAAAAATTTAATGGCCTAAAGATACAAAACACTTGTAGCTGCATTATTGTTTCATGAGCATAGGGTGAAATGATCCACCCCTTTATCCATTCAAAAAAATCAGATCCCTAAACGTATTTGACTTGAACTGTCCCTTGAAAAATGTCTATGACAAAACATGGTGGGCTACAATTACTTCACAGACATTTTGCTAGAAAAACCGATTTAGTCTGTTACCTCTAAAATTCTTTGGAATTTTAGTGAGAGACAGACACTGAATCATATGTGGATAACCAGGTGAAGCCTTTTTTCTCACTTTTTTTTAGGACAGAATTAAAGCTATGAAATGGAGCCCTTCCATTTCCTCACAGATTGTTGAAATTAGAGCTGTTAATTACCAGCCTGATGGCAGTTACCTGTAGTATTACTAGTATTAGTATTACTAGTATTAGTATTAATCAATAATAACAACAACAACAACAACAACAACAACAACAACAACAACAATAATAATTCAGTAGTGCCAATTCTAAATTTTCAGAATGTGTTAAGAACATCAAAAAATTAAAAAAATACGTCAAAGAACCATGAGTTTCAGCTTTACATTACTATTAATGAAAGTATAACTATAACTTTCATCATTTTTAAGGGATAAAAATGTAGAAAATTGTTTTCAGGCTGTGGCTCAAGAATGGAAATAGAAGCAGCACCCAGTTTAGAGATAGAACACTAAAAACAGCACAGTTGGAGCAACAACACAGTTCACCCATATACAACTACTGTGGTTGTAAGGTCTGTAGGAGAAAATAATTTTAATTATGGTGAGGAGTAATTAAGGCATGTAAGTGCCAGAGATTAATTTTCACCTCTGTTTATCTTTGATTACAGACTAAACCCAAGAATATAACTTTAGTTAAGGTGGTCTGTTGTTTTTTTTTTTTTCAGAGTCTATTTGCCTTTATAATATAGTAGGTCCCTTTATAATATAGTAGTCATTATATTATAAATAAAAGCTGAATAATCCTTTCACGTAATTCAAAATAATTACGTAAAATTTTTAAATTAACTGCACTGCCTTTGTTTTGTTTCCATTGATAATATGTGAGGGTTTCTTGTTTTGTTGGGTTTTTTTCACCTAGTGAATTTAATGGGAGCATTGAGTGAACATTTATGGGAATTGCATCTATTAAATGACAACTCAATGACATTTTTAAGTAAAATATTTAATCCTTTGAGTAGTCCTCCTATATATATAAACACAACCAAAAATTAAAAACAGACTCTGCTTTAGAAAAGGAACTTTGACTACTTTAATCAATGCCCCAGGCAACACATTCAGGTAATTTTCTTCTGTGATTTTTTGTGTTTTGTTTCTTTTATTTTTTTTCTCTGTGTGTTTATTTCCTATATCCTAAATTATTTAGCAGGTGATGTGTATTCTGTATTGATTTTCAAAAAGAAGCAATTGAATAGAACCAAATCCCAATTTTCAAAGATTTCATGAATAGCAGCATTTTTCTGAGTAAGAATTTTTCAATAAAAGTAGGGTTTACTTCTTAAGCTTTCTCTTGGAATAATCTCTTGGTATATGAAATAAGTTGAAAAAAGAAAAGCCTTAAACTGAATATGATTTCATGAGGTTTTATATAATGTTTGGAAAATCTTATTGAAAACTACAAACTCACGCTGAAAAATCTCAGGAGGAGTGCTCAGATAATATTTTTCTAGAGGTAATATACCTTTTGTATGGTTTTGGGTTTCCTAGCCCCCTAAGACATATAAACATGAATAAAATAAGTAATGATTTCACTCAATATAAGTTAGAAATCAGTCTTTCTAAGCCGTAAGTAGAAGGTAGAAAATCACTTAGAGTTTCACTGTAATTTTGTTAATTTATAGTAACTCCATTTCAATTACTGTGAGATTTTTGAGATTGATTGAGACCTTGATAATTGAAGTCTTACTGTTTCTGACCTTTATCTTTACCTACAAGGCTTGAGAAGCACTGGCAGAGTGGCAGAGTAGAACTATTCATTTTGTTAAGCTGTAGTGTCTGAAAGAGATTTGAAGTGCACTAGTAAGACATGATAATGCATTCAAATTTTTCTTCTTTCTCTTGACATTTGAAATATCAAGAGTGATACATAACCATTTCCGACTCCTTTTCTTAGGGGTTCTTGACATATCTCAAAAGTAGGAAAAGTAACAGTGCATGTAGTTCAAAACTGAAATCAAAACCGCCCCATCCCAATCCACACCAGGTAAGTAAAAGATGGCTGCAGTTTGAACTCCTGTTCAAAAGTTTGAACTCCTCTCTTTTGCAATATCGTATTTTAGCTTGTTCAGAACTTTTTTGATTTTAAAGCAAAACAAAGGAGTTGAGAATTCATTTTGCTTGAGCTATAAAAAATAGAAGAATACAGAGGGAATTTCTGTCTCTGACATGGTACCTGCTGTTACTGCAAAAAATCTTCATACCTGCACTGGCAAGGTTGCCCAGAGAATGGGGCATCACTGGAATGGTTGGAAGTATTCAAGGATAGGTTGGATGGGGTTCTGAGACACCTGGTTTACTGGAAGGTGTTCATGGTAAGGCACATGATCTTTAAGGTCCCTTCCAACCCAACCCATTCTGTCATTCTGTGATTCTACACATGCATGACTAAATATTTAATTGCATGATTTGCTTGTTAAAAGTTGTGATTTCAGTGATGGACAGAATCTTGGCTTGCCTGAGCTCTATGTTAACATTTTGTGTGCTTAAAGATAATAGAATTCTCAAATGCTGCAAATCTTGAAAGAAACCTATGAAAGCAGAAACTGTTCTTGAATTCTCTCTGGGTTAAAATAAGTACTTTGGAGCAGTGCTTGTGTTTTCCTTTCCAACTCTTGTTTAAACTTTCTCTCTCTCTTTGCCTAAAGAGAGGTTGGTGATGTTGGTGATGAAATTCACAAAACTTTCATGATCAGTACATGGGGGGAAGTGTTCCAGATGGTACCATCAACTTGATTAAGAGAAAAATAACCTGAAAAATTATTGTGAGTGCCTGGAGAAGTTTAGAAGAGTGCTGAGTTAACTGTAAAGTGATTTCAGGGTAGAGCATAAAAATTCCTTCTGTTTGGAAACACATAGATAAGGAACGGGAATGAGGATTCCAGGGTATATGCCTTGGAAACAAATTGAGTGTATCTCAAAAAAAGCTGTGCAGTTTGTTTAAAAATGTTAAAGCAAACAAATATGAAAATTCTGCTCAAGACAATAGAGGTTTTTAACTATTTTCTCTACTTTCTCTTTTTGAACTATCAAGCATATGGAATTTTCAACTGAAATGTTTTGTGCATCTGCAGAATTTGCTGTGGTTCTTTGAACTTGTTAGATGTGTTCTGTAGACATAAAATATTTTCTCTTATTTTTCTTGAAAGCCATCACCAATTTTTTTTAAATCACCTTACAATTCTACACATCTAAATCACCTTACAATTTCTTCTGAAATTGTTACGTCACTCTTGTACAACTTTAAATGAACACTGAGTGGTATAATTGAGAAGAAATCCTAAATCCGCTCCAGAAGCAACTATCCTTTTCTCTAGTTTATATATCCATGTCTATACTCTAGTCTGCATATCCACAAATATTGACACTTAATACTTATAAACTGTTTATTTAAAAGTAAAACAAAGCACTATGGATGATCCGTTTCATGGCTTTCATTCCATTTGCCTCAATTCTAATGGGTGTAAAAGCATCATAGGGTCATAGAATCATAGAATCACAGAATCACAAGCTGGTTTGGGTTGGAAGGGATCCCAAAGACCATCTTGTTCCAACCTCCTGCCATGGGCAAGGACACCTTCTACTAGACCAGGTTGCTCAGAGCTCCATCCAACCCAGTCTTGAACATTCTAGGGATGAGGCAGCCGCAGCTGCTCTGGGCAACCTGTGCCAGGGCATCATCACCCTCAGAGCAAAGAAATTTTCCTACTATCTAATCTAAACCTTCTCTCTTTCAGTTTGAACCCAATTCCCCTTGTCCTGTCACTCCAGATCCTTTTAAGTAGTCTCTCTCCATCTTTCCTGTGGGCTCCTTTCAGGCACTGGAAGGCCACAATTCAGTCACCCCAAAGCCTGCTCTTTTCCAGGCTGAACAATCCCCGTTCTCTCAGCCTTTCCTCACAGCAGAGCTGCTCCATCCCTCTGACCCCCTTGGTGCCTCCTCTGGCCTGGCTCCAGCAGTCCCTGTCCTTCCTGTGCTGGGAGCCCAGAGCTGATGCAGCCCTGCAGGTGGGGTCTCAGCAGAGCGGGGCAGAGGGGCAGAATCCCCTCCCTGCCCTGCTGCCCACGGGGCTGTGGGTGCAGCCCAGCACACGGGGGGTTCTGGGCTCCCAATGGCCAGGGCATGGCCAGCCCCTCACCCACAGCACCCCCAGATCCTTCTCCCAGGGCTGCTCTGGATCTGTTCATGCCCAGCCCGGATTGGTACTGGGGGCTGCCCTGACCCAGATGCAGCACCTTGGACTTGGTCTGTTAAGCTGTGGGCCACTTCTTGAGCTTGTCCAAGTCCCTCTGGATGGCATCTCATCCTTCAGGTGTGTCAACAGCACTGTTCTGCTTGTTGTCAGCTGCAGATTTCCTGAGGCTACACTCAATCCCTTTATCTGTGTCATTCATGAAAACATTAAATAATACTGATCCCATAAAGACCCCTAAGGGACACTGCTGGTCGCTGGTGTCCATAGGGACTCAGAGCCATTGACCACTACCCCTATGGTGTATAATACAAAGGAGAACACCTGGAAAGAAAAACAAGCAAGTTTGCCAGCATCATTTGAAGTAATGCTAGGAGTAAGTCAGTCACTTAATATGACATTTTGGATGTCACAGTTGTAGACAACACCTATGTCACAGGTATTTTCTAAGCAAAGGGTTGCTTAAAATCTACATTGTTTACAATACTGACATTTCACTTCCATATAAACACTCTTAGGGGTTTGTGTGTTGTTTCTACCACCTTGTAGCCTGAAAGATTAATTAATCACACAAGATTAATTTAGTAGGTCAGAGCATGGTGCTGATTAACATCAAGGTTAAGGTGGGCTCAGTCCCTGTACAGGCTATTCACTTGTGAGTTGAACCTGACATGGTAAGGACAGTAGATCAGAACAGCAAAAGCATAGTAGAACAAAACAACATTTTACTCTGATCAGGGACAGTGCAGCCTTGTAGAAATAGGTAAAGGATGTGACTTAGGCAAACAAAAGCCATGCTAAATGAAAGCAGGATGCCAGCTCAGCTCTGCAAGATTTATAAAGCAGAAGTTGTGCAAAACTGCACATGATATCGCCCTTACTCAAAAGTAACAGCTACCTAAAAAGGACACTGGACATTGAAGACAGACTCCAAAGAACCATGTAAGGACTTCCAATAAGAGGTGTGACTATGTTAAATAGAGTGAAAGGAAGGGGGATAGCTAATGAATATGTAATCAGTGTGTATGATTAAAACTCTGTTTACTCAGTGCTCAGTGCACTGACATGGAGGAAGGATGCCCTGAGTGACCAGCATTCTGCAATAAAGAAAGACTGCTTTCTAAATACTCAAAACTGTGTTAGAAGGTTTCTATCTGACCAATTTTGGTGTTGGTCAGCAGTGAACTTCAAAGTTCCCCCAATGAAGTCAACAAAAGAAATTAATCTGTCTGAAGTGTAAATATATTTTTTTTTACCTAATACTTAAAGTTTATATTAATGTGGGTTTTTTTAGAAAGTCATAAAATTAATATCACAGAATATTCTGTGTTGGAAGGGACTGACAAGGACCACCTGATACCAAAATCTCACAGATAGAAACTTTCTAACACAGCTAAGAAATAAGTTATTAAATATGAAGAAGTGGCATCAGTAGGCCCACTCAAAAAGGTTAAATTAAATGATCATAAAATTAATATCCTGCAGTAGAAGGATTGACATAAAGGTAGAGTTGTAACATGGTTGTGAGATTTTCATTTGTGATGGGAAATTGTGTGAGCAGCTTCCATTTGGATTGGAAAAAATTCAGATGTATGAAAAGACCTATAAAGTAATTATTAATAATGTGTGCATATATTGAAGCGTGAAAGTCTCAAGCAACTAATTTCAGATGGCTCTAATCTTTTTCTTACTTTGAACTAAAAAGTAAAAAATTTTCGGAAGTGTTGGATGCAGTGTCCCAAAAGATAAAAATCCGCTAAACAGCTGGGACTGCTTAGGTCATAGAAGGGAAGGCTCAGGGGGATTTTATAAATACGTACAAATACCTGAAGGGACAGTGCAAAAGGACAGTATCAGGCTGTTTTCAGTGAGCCCAGTAACAGGAACACAGGAGGTTCCATATGAACTCCACAAAACATTTTTTTACTGTGCAGATGACTGAGCACTAGCTCAGTTTGCCCAGGGAGGTCGTAGTCTCCGCCCTTGGTGACACTCAAAAGCCATCTGGACACAGTCCTGGGCAATGTTGTAAGGCGTTAAGAGCACAGTTGCCTGTCTTAAATGCCACCAAGGCCAAAAGAGTGATTTGCCATAAGATAAGGCACCTCTGCAGGAACTTGAGATAAGCACAGAAAGGAGCAACAGGCTGGTGCTTGCAGGGTTAAGTCTGGCTAGCACTTCCTGATTAATGCATCTGAACAAAACTTCTACTGTGGAGAACTGTGGGAAAGGAAGCAACTTCTCATATACATATCACTGTTCAAATAAAGCAGCTGTGACCACCAATGAGCACCAGAGTGTCCCCAGACTCATTTCTGGGGCCTTCCACCAGAGGAGTGTGGAAGATCCACAGTGTTGCATCAGACAAGGTAAAACGTCCCCCCTGAGGAGAGGTACTTGGGCTTTCCCACCTGAACCTGAACTTATATTAACCCATTGAGCTTCATATTTTGGGGACTTCCCTCACCCCTGACAAACCAAGATGAATCACTTTGGAAAAAGGACACTGAAATTGTAACAAGCAGGTCTTGTTGCTGCATCTACAAATAGTGACATCTTTCCTCTCCACACTGCTCTTACCCTCTTTCTCTCTTTCTCACTTTGTCTTGTCTCTTCCTTGCCTTGCATTTTTTGATTTTTTTTTTGTTTATATAGATAACCAAAATGGCCAAAAATATCTATCAACATTAGACATCTAAAGAAATAGAGAAAAACATGGAAGAGGACTATATCAGGGTAATAATATATCAGATGAGTAAGACAAGACTCTTCAGCATGCTACACTAACACCAGTGAACATAACTACCTACCTTATTCCTTACTTTTTAACATGCTGAGAAAACAAACAGGATGATGGGAAATTACATTTTTATAATGTACTGCTTCTGCCTACAGTGTTCAGGGTACTTTTATCATTTTTATGGTAAATCATTTGAATTTGTTTATTTGCTTTATTTTCTTTTTGTGAGGAGGATCAATTGAATTAAGATAGCAACTGGTGTGACTAAAACTCTTCCCAAAATTCATGGGCAAAGTTTTTCAAGATAGTTGTTAGTATTCTGATGTGAATCTACCCAATCTAATACATTTCTCTTACTTCTTCTGTAGATCATTTTAGCATGACATATAAGCAGTTAATAGCTTCATTAAAGTATTGGCTTTCCATTGTCATAATCAGTCTGTCCTCTTTTTCAGGGCAGCATAACTTCAGCAAGCCTTGCCCTCCTGGTCTATCTAGGGATAACATTTTAGTACTGAATCGAAGTACAGTGAAGGAAAGTTACACTAATTTGAATACTGTTTCTTTTATGTAGCAGAGCAACTACAGGAAATTATTAGTTTAAAATAGCAATGAACTACCTTGAGGAATTCATGTAGCAAAAAGACAGATATGAGTAAAGAGGATACTTTGCTTTCTTTTGAAATTGAATTTCTGGGACTCAATTTGAAAATCTAATTAATCTTCCAGGCTTTTGTTACTTTTGATTGGACTTGCTGCACATTCTCAGCTAATGTATAACAAAATGTCAGCAGATAAGTACTTGTATCATTGAAATTGCATTCATTTTATGATCCTTCCTGTGATTATGTGGCAAATATGTTTGATGTAATATTTTATTTTCTTTGTTTTTTAAAAATGAAATTAGTGCTTATAGGTATCAATTCACTACACATTCATTATGAAACTCTTGCAAAAAAATTTGGAAGAATTTAATAAGAAGTTGAACAGAACCTCTATATCTTGATTTTTATGGTACCATTGATATTTCCTGATGATGTCTGGGTTTTGGCTGTCTTCTTATTTATATAGTATTAATGTCTGCATTCATAGCATGTATCCTGGATTTCTCAGTGAATAAACCTATCTAGTAGTTAAGCCATTGGGTCCTAATTCCTCTTTGGACCAAGCCAACTACTCCTAATGAAGAAGACCTGTTTTTTGCTTCAACTGTTTTCTTGTTCAATCTAATTAAAATATTTCTTTTAGAGTTACTATAAATTTTTGTTGCAAATTATATATTTCTACATGTCTAATTATGGAGAAAAATTTATGCTGCAGTTGCAACAGAACAGAATATGAGGGAAGTTGTTCTCCACACTCTGTACAGCCCTGGTGAGGCTGCACTGTGGATGCTGCAGCTGAGAACATTTTCAAAATGATCCAGTGAAGGACTACAGGATGATCAGGGACCTAGAACACACCAGCCTTAAAAGAAGAAATTAATGGATTTGTTTCCTCATTGTTTCCTCTGACAAACAGCCTGAAATTCCTTTGAAGGGAGATTTCAAAGATGATGGAGCCAAGCTCTTCTCAGTGGTAACAAACTCAAGTGTAATATGAGAGGTGGCTTGGGAACTCAAATACAGAAAAAATCTTGTCACCAGAAGTACAGTGAAGTGCTGAATAGGTTTCCCACAGAAATCATGGCTCTTCCACTGAAGAAAGTTTTCACTACTTGGCAGCTAAAATGCAAGCCTGACCCATCTAGTAGAGGTCACAGTCCCTCTTGGCATGTGGAGATGAGCTACATTCACACAGAGATTATGAACATTCTAAACAACATTTTATGGTGCTATGGTTCACTGATAGAAAATACTGACTGGTGCAAACAATTATGAAAGCATGTTGGTGACTAAAATAAATTTTAAACAAGTGTCAATTTTTTTTTCCCCCGAATTTGTATAACATATGTATGCAACTTCCAGTTGCAGTTGGTTTGTTTGTATGTTTTGGGATGTTGTTCCTAAGCAAAACTGAAAACAATTTAAAACAATTGTAGATAACTCTGAAGTGATATTGAAATAAAAATCTCCTGAATCATGCAAAAAAAGCATGCATGCAAGTAGCTTTTTAGAAATATGCTTATTGAAAATTAAAAATCCTAATACTGTTTCCAGGACCAACATGTTATATTCTACTGTTCAGTGACTTGTAACAATATTTTTAAGTACTGGAAAGGCCAGAAGAGAGGAAAAGGATGACTCTCCCCTTGGATGGATCTGGTTTTATATGCTGCATTGGCAGATGCAAAATCAAGGAAGACTAATTAGTCCTTGGTGTTCTCAGAAGTGGTGAGTGACTAATGCAAAACTGAATTTTGGACAACAGGATATCTGTCTTCCTTGTCACATGGGATTTCCATAAGGTCTGTCTACAAGTATGTGAAATAATCTTAATGTTAAATCTTAGCACAGAGATATGCTATCTTTAACATTGCACTAAAGGAATGTAAATATTAAATAGGCATTGGACAGATACTCTAGGTTAAGACATAATTCTCATTCTTATCACTTTTAATCTGGTATCTATCTTATATTTTCTGACCTTGGGGAAATCAGCTAACCTTAAACCTTGCAAAACAACAAATGTTCTGAAATCTTTTGCACAGGAAATTATTTTGATTTTCCATTGAGTTTTTTTCTTCAAAATAAACTGCAATTATTATCTTCACAACTGCTGGTAACTGCCCCAGACTGGCTGTTTTGATTTAAAATGAACTTGAGGTGGTTTCATCATTATGACTCAACATTTTCTTTAAAATTAATACTTGTTTGAACTGTAGTTCCAGACTAGCACATACAGTTTGTGATTTCTGGAACCCTTAAGTCTTCATAGAAAATTACTTCCATACTTCTATTTCTTCAGAGAAATCTCCAGGCTAATTTGAAATCTCTACATCTGGAATGTAAAAAAAAAAGATTTTAGAAACTATCTTATAGAAATAAAAAGCACTTTTTTTCTCATGCAATTTGTGTCAAATTAACACAATGAAATATGCAACAATATAAAAAACATCTTTCACAGAATAAAACATCACAGAGAAAAGAAGAAAAATCCTCTCATTAATAAATAGAGAAATTTCTTTCTTACAGTATACGCTTGCACTGATTGCTGAGATGATGGTCTAAAACTATGTTTTCAATCATCAGGAAACTCAGGCAAACTGAATAAACTAAATAAGTATAGAAACAAGTTATCTAAAGCTAAATTTACATGAAAGGGGGAGCTTAGGTGAAATTGTCTTTCATCCTGTCCAGTCACATCTTGAAAACCTTCAGTGATGGGGATTTTACCACATCTTTAGGGAGGTTTTCCAATGATTAACCCTTCATACTTAAAAAAAAAAAGTTCTATCAAGATGAAAGCTCTCATGGTGCAATCTGGACTGCTTGTCCCTTATTTTCTCTCATGTGATTCCTTGTGAAGAGAGAGCCTTTACTCTCTTTGAAACCACTCTTGAAGTACTGGAATGTTGTGATGAAGTCCTTCCTGAGAAAAGGAGGAAACACCTAATGTCTTAAGTCTTTACACATAGGTAAGTTCTCCAGCTCTTTGATTGTCTTCATGGCTCTCCTTTGCATCAACTCCAGCCTGTTCTTGCCTGCTTTGACTTGTGGGGGCAGGAAGTGGACACAGTCCTGCAGATGTGACCTGGCAAGTGCTGAGTGGAGTGGGATGATCCCATCTCTGTCTCTGCTGGCAGTGCCCCTGCGGATGCAGCCCGGGACGTGTTTCACCTCTGTGGCTGCAGTAGTGCACTGCTGACTCATCTGCAACTTTTTGTCCACCAGGACCCCCAGGTAGCCCTTTTCTCACTCGGTAAACTTTGTTTTGTTCTTGCTGGCTCACTCTTCCAATATGCCTGTTTCTCCCAGTAAGGTATCTCTCCCTTCTGAAATGCCCACCTCATCTCTCAGTTCAATGTCACCAGCCAGCTTGGTGAGAACATTTTCAGTCCCATCATGCCCACAATTTATGAAGATGTTTAATGTCATGGAGCCCAGTATTGATCCCTGAAGGATCACATTTGTGGCAGGTTGCCAGCCTGAGCAAACCCACTGACCATCGCTTTCTGAGTACAACATTACCCAGCTTCCTACTCAGCTCCCAGACTATCAATCCAGTCTTTATCTCGTGAGTTTGAATAAGAGATGGCTGGGAAACAGTAGCAAATGCTTTGCTAAAGTAGCTCTAACTTCTATAAAACACTACTAACACTTCTGCTATAGTCTGCTGATTTATGGGATAGCATTAAATTTGCACTTCTAAAGTACCTATACTTATTTTATTTCCTGACATTATAAATTATGCTTCTGCTCCCATACTCAGTCATTAAACAGCTATAGCAGCTAAATTGATTCAGGCTAAATTAAGTAGAACTGATGAGTGTTTTCTGCAGATCTTTTGATCTGTCCATCAAAGAAATGCCCATCTGTCCTCAAGATTTAAACAAATAAATATTTTAGTTCTTTAGGCCTTCAAATTACTGATGATGAAAGTGGCCAAAGTGAGGAGCATATTTTAGAAGGTATTCTAAGGAGATAAAAATCCTGCAGCCCTTGTCTCAACAAGAAGGAGAGTGTTTTCATTCATGAGCTGACTGAAGTAATTAGGAAGGAATACTCTGCTCACTGAAGCATGCTGCTTGGAGTTAATGGCCTACAGAAAGAGAAGCTGTGATCTAGGAGGCAAAGAACTCTTGCTGCAGAGCTGTGGAGAGGGCTGCCTGTGCACAGATGGGTGAGTGACACTAAATCATCAATAAGCCATGATGAAGAGGCACAGGAATGTTGGCTGTTGGTGCATCCCTCAGAAGTAACCTAGCATTGAAGGTTAAGTGTCTTCAGATTCCCAAAATATCACCCAGCTCACTATTACATCTCCTGAATCATTTGCATTTTTATGAATGGTGCATTGATTTTAAATTCCATGTGAAATCCCATCTTTCCAAACAGTTTTATGATAACCTTAGCACTATAGAATAGTTGGAATTGGAGGGGACATTTAAATGACACCTAGGACAACCTATTCAAATGTTTGACCACTTTCACTACAAAAAATTCTTCTTTGAATCTATGGTGGATCTACCACCTTTTAGTTTAAAACCACTACCCCTTTGTCTATAGCTACAACTATTTGTCCCCATCTTTCATATGTCTCCTTTAAGTATTGAAGGGCTGTAATAAAATCCCCCTGGAGTCCTCTCTTCTCCAGGCTGAATAATCCCAGTTTTCTCAGAAATTTTTCATGGGAGATAGTGTCTTTCACTGTCATAACTTCTCTTATTAAAGTCATAAAGGGGCTTTGAAGGGGGTAAAAACACAGTTCTCTGATCTTTGAGTACAGTAATTTTTTTAACTACCCCATTTGCTAAGATACTATTAGGATGGAAGAATAAGGATTCATTCTCCACAATTTTAAGAATCCATCTACATTTTCAAGTAGAATGCCCATCATGTGACTGTCATAAAAATGAAACCCTCTAATTTATCACTTAACTTGTATTCAGCAATGACTTCAAAAGCATGAAAGAGACAAAGGTTATAACTGCGAGGAGAACTCAACACTTTTTTCCCCCTCATTTAAGCTCTAATATTTTTTCTGTCACTCAGCTAGAAATTATGCTTTCTTAAGTAATATGTGTGAATCTTGCTTTTAGTAGGATTCTCTGTACTGTAAAGACAAAAGTAAGAAAGGGCAGATGTTTCTCTTCATTACAACATGTTTAAAAAGATGTTTCCTTTGATCTGTCAGTTCTCAATCCTCCCCTTGGGAGCAAGATGGCTGAGGGGTACTTCCTCTTGCTCTGCAAACATAAGTCCTCTATTTTATATAACATTATCTGAGAATAAAAGCTAAGATCTCCATTTACTTTGGATAGAAAAAAGACTTTTAGCCAGATTTCAGGAAGAGGGACCAATTATGTGATCAGACTCGATTCTGGTAACCTCCCCATTGAAAAAAAGAGCTCAATAATTAGAATACTCTAAAGCGATTTCACTCTGGCCACTTGCTTAACACATCTGAAATATTTAAATATTTCCTGAACCAAAGAGGGATTGACAATCCAGCCTTGTGTTTAAGACACTCTCAGCTAGTCTGAATGTTTAATCACAGATGAAAAGCTGACAGACAGAGTCTAGGTGAGAACCTGATGTGGAATCAAATATGCCCTTTAAAATAAATTGAGAGCCTATACCATTCTACATTTGATTAACACTTCTCTTGCAAAGTCAGAGCTGATTTTTCTTTTTCCTGTGCAGGTAATAAGAATTGCTAAAGTTCTCTTGACCTAAAATGTTTTATTTTTCTCTGATTTGGATCAGATCAATTCACATCTTCTCTGAGCAATTTAGTTTTAGAATGTTTGGACCATAGTAGTCTGAACCCTGAAAAATTTTCCTAGAATACCCTATACTCATTCACAAAGGTAATAAATGACATTTTATAGTCCCTTAATCTGAGGAATAATGTAAACTGGGTTTTGAACTATTGATTAAATAAAGATAATAGCAGCAGCATCTTAAACAGAAAGTGCTGTTTACCTGAGGAGGGTATTTTTTATATCTAGATGCTCTTTCTCTGCAAACTTTACTTCCTGAAACTTCTCAATTATTTTTAACTCACCTGAAAGTTTGGATTCTACATTCTTAACCAGAAAAATTCTTCCACTTCTGGTCAACCTGTGACTGAAAGAGAAGCTTTGCATAGAAGAATCTAAGTATTATCCAGCATAAATGTTGTTCAGTGAAACTGTTAGTATTTACTCAGTGTTTTGTCCTTCTGTCTTCTTTAATTGGGTCGGTGGGCTTTGAAATGAGTCAGTGGGCTGATGAGGGGAGGAAGTAAGATGTAAACTCTTTACCCATGTCTAGTTGGCAGGACTTTTTGATCTGCTGGTCACAGTCCAAGCTTCCCCTCATAGTCTGATTGTTCTTAGAAGCTATTTGTATTTATGGTTTGTGCTCTTTTACAATACTTCATATATCCCCTGTCATTCCTAGCTTTGGTTCAGTTGTCCCCACCTGGTCCTTGCTAGCTACATTTCTAACTTAACCCTTTAATTAATTTAAGATTTTCACTATCCTAGTCACATTCCTAGCTCAACCCCTTGACTCCGTGAGAGCAGCTGCCCTGCAGACACCCAGGTCAGTGAAGAAGGAGGAAGAGGAGGAGCTGGGGCAGAGATTCCCTGGCAGCCTGTGGTGCAGCCCATGGAGGTATGGAGCCCACAGAGAGGCAGCTTTGCCCCTGCAGCCCATGGAGGTCCATGAGGGTGCAGAGATTCACCTGTGGCCTCTGGAGGTGACCCTCAATGGAGCACATGGGTGCTTGAAGGAGCTTGAACTAGATGATCCACTGTGGTCCCTCCCACTCTGTGATTCTGTGATTTATTGAGAATACATTGGTGTAGGAATGAAAGGAAGAGCAAACACAAATGTGAATTAACACCCATCAAAGCAGTTAATTCACAAATGTGAATTAACACCCATGTAAAAGTTACATGGCTCTGGCTTTGCTAAGAACAATTTACTCTCACAGTGCGAGTCTGAGACTGACACCAAGCATGCAATGGATACAATTCATAACCAGTAAGATTTCACTGAAAGTGAAATAAAGTTATTTAACTTTTAATTTAACTTTATTTCATAAAGTTATTTACATTTTGGTTACTTATATGTTGCTCCTTTTTGTTATCTTCTAGGGTTCTTATTTGGATTATGATTAAAACAGATGCTTTTATGGCTATTTGAGATGACAGCTATTTGCTAAAGTTAATTAGAATAAATGACATTGAAAGTTTATACGATTGCAATACAGAATGCCACAACCAAAAAAGCAGGTGTAGCTAAAAGGCCTCAAGGCTCAGCTTTTACGCTAAAGTAAAGATAAGGTATAAGTGTCCAGCTTTGTAACAATAAGCAAAATTTAAAAGAATAGACTTTACCATCACTTCAGAAGGGATATTTGACTTCTTATCAATGCCATGAAATGAGCTCTGTATTAATAACATCTGATAGCCTGTCCAAGTGCAATGAGCCAGTTTTATCAGTTTACTTTAAAACATGTGAATAAGACACAGTGAATAAGTCCAGTACAAACAGAAAAAGTGTCCTGTGAAAATTCAAGGTTATAATAAATATTAGAAACTTTATTGTTCTTTTTCCAATTCATTTTTTGGCTCTTAATTTAGCCTCTTCCTTAACTGATATATTTATCATGAAATTCAGTATTAGCACTTAGAATTCACTAGAAGGGAATCATACTAATAACCAGATAACCTGCAAATGCATAGGGTTGCTTAATTAGTATCATGTAGAGCACTGATTTTTTAAATTTCTTTTGTTTTGTGGGTTTCTTTAGTTCAATATTATAAAAAATCCATTAAAAATGTCTTCTCTTTTTAAAGCATCCAGTTTGAGTGGAAAAGGGTTGAGTCAGAAGAGCAATGGACTGTATGACTTCATGTCTCAGTGAGTGTCTGATGCAAAAACTAATTAGAACATCACTTGTAAATGAAGACTAGAATTTGCAGAATACAGAAAACATGCTTTAAAAAAGTGAAATATTCACTGCTTTTACTTTTATCCAACCAGGTGCCACAAAACTGAAAACATTTATTTGTAGATGAATTCACACTGCAAAACAAACAATTTTCGTAGGATACAGTGTTAGGTTGGTTTTCATTATATTCAAAAGGCTTTGAAAGTGAATGGTATTTACAAAAGTTTTCAAAATTCAGTGTAAACTGTTTTAGGAATCTGAATAATTATTGAATCACAGAATTGTTAAGGTTGGAAATGACCTCTAAGATCGAGTCCAGCCCTACATCCAAGCACTGCCACATTCACCACTGAACCACATCCCTCAGTGCCACATCCATGATTCTTGAACTCTTCCAGGGATGGTGATTTCCCTGCTTCCCTGGGTAGAGTGTTCCAATGCCTTTCAGCAATATATTTTTTTCCTAATATCCAATTTAAACATCTCCTTATGCAATAACACCTTTATTTTCCTGTAAGGTTGGCTGGTCTTATTTCCAGGAATATTTTTTTTTTTAAATGGAAGTTATTGTTCTTCAGTGTTGTTCACTTGCAAAAATTACCTGGTATCTGCTCTTCACAAGCTATCAAGAGTATTCTGCAGTGCCTTTATATGTGGATTAAATAATGCCAAGAGGATTTCATACTGTAATAATTGTTCTGTTTTCTACACTGAGAAGAGCAACCTGAGAATTTAATTTTCTTCTTCTTTTTATATCAGCTGACTTCAAGAAAAGAAAATATTTAATGTTCTGACACTGAAAATTGGAATTTTAAGAGAGTCTGAAGATTGATCATAAATGAAAAGACATTTAAAAAGGGATGTAAACATCAGCTGTAAGAGTATTTTTCCTTTTTAAAAGATAAATATTTATATGGTTAAGATACAATAATGTAACAGTTATAAAAATTCAGCTTTAGCCACTTTATAATCCAACCGTATAAAAATCTTAGGCATCTTAACATGCCAGCATAAAGAGTCACTCTATTTTGTATTATCTAAAAAAATTATAGAAATTTACTTCTTCTACACTGATTTTATTTTCATGTAGTTATATTAAATCTTCATGTAAATGTAGATATCACTGGCAATTATACTACAGAGGTCACATAGAATTTTTAAAGTTTGAAGCCCACATCAGTGATTGATATTGCTGTTCTGGGGTCTGAGGAACCATTGTAGCCACCAGTGATGTCAGACATTGATAAGCTGTAAATAAACTATCATTACTGTAAAAGGCAATAGGTTTAGAAAAGTAAGTGAAGCTACTTCAAAATATGCAGGTAACTTTTCATACATTCAGTGTTGTCCAAATCTCTCTCAGGTAGATTTTACACACATATGTGTCCTTAAATAAGTTTTCTTTTTCCTTGGGATTTCTGTAAATCTAAATTTTAAGAAATAGATACCTTAAGTCAGCTACATTAAAGTTACAGTTTTCAACCTCTCAGTTTTGCTCATCTTACCCAAGAAACAAATCATAATAATTTTTATGTTCCTTATTGCTAGGAACTATTTAAACCTGTATATAATTAATAAATTACCATTTCAAGGGTTTGGATTTTTTAAAAGCCTCTTATATTTTCAACAATTACTGTTTTTAATTTCTTACAAATCTTATGCAAAATATCACCATGATCATGGCTAGAACAAAGACTAAATAAATCAAGTTTCTCTCTGGCCTTTGTGATAAAGTAAGAACAAAATTTAAAATATTGAAAATAGTATTTTAACTAGAAATATTGGTAATTAATATTATTAAGACTTCTCTTTTAAAATTTTGTTACGGTTCTCACCACCATGGTCTCTTGTAGATATATCCTTAGGGACTCTTTCTGTACTGATATTATTCGCTGAAGTTTTATGAAGGCCTTCAGAATTGAAACTGGATCCAAGGTCTCCTTTCTAGCTGATTAGATTGATTTCATTTGTAATCTGTTTGTCCTTTCCGGTTCAGTGAGCCATTAACTCCTTTATGCAAAGTGAATTAGGACAGGAGCAATGATACCTTGCTATAAAAGTCTGTAATCTGCTGGCCAGGGCATCCACACACGGGCACTTTTCAATAATATTCCCAGGTGATAGGAGCAGTAAAGAGGGAGGAATAAAACTCCTCAGTGTGTATTCAGCAGTTGATTTCTCAAATAAGATGGGATTGAGGAGGTTATAAAGTGTGAAAAGTGAAGAAGTGAAGAACTTCTTTTCTTAGTGGTGTACTTTAGGACAAGGTGTTGCTTGTGTTACTCTTTGATAGCTTTACTTTTTTTTTTTTTTGTTAGGGTTAAACATACAAATATGTATATATTATATATATGTGTATTTTAATTGCATGCAGTGTTGATTACTAAAGTCAAATTTGACAATTTTTAAACATTTCAACCTTCGTTTTCAACACGGCAATTCAAATATAGAGGAAAATCTGATGGGAGGGGAGAAAAAGAAGGAAAAAGAGTGTAAGGAAGGGGAATGTTCTATAATCTGGCTAGCTCAGATTGCTCATGACACAGTTCCATTAAAAATTAGTGTATACCAGAGAGTTCAGGGGTGTTGAAGTTCGCACAAGACTCAAAAAATTGGAAATGTTTATTTCAGAAGAGGATTCTTGGATTTTTATATGAACAAAAGAAAGGACGCCCAGGTGAACATGACTCATAAAAAAATAACTCTTTTCCTGTCCTTTGAAATAAAACTACACAGTTCTCTTTATTGTGTAATGAAGGTTTAAAATATGCAAAAGTACAAAAGTTTGCTTCTGGTCTCACATTTCCCTTCTTTTCCCTCCTTTGATAGCCCCAGCATTTGAGCTGAGGTTCACAGATAAACCTCATAATTTTAAATCAGGGTTGCTGCAGAAAAAATCCACATTTGTCCTATCCCTGAGCTGGCCTGGGCTGCAGAGGATTTTTCTTTTCTTTTTTCTCTTTTCTTTTCTTTTCTTTTCTTTTCTTTTCTTTTCTTTTCTTTTNCCTTCCTTCCAACTTCCGTCCTAACTTCCGTCCTAACTTCCGTCCTAACTTCCCGGAACTTCCCTTCCCTTCTTTGAACTTTCCTAAACTTTCTTTTCCTGAACTTTTCTGAATGTTCCTGAACTTTCCTGAACTTTGCTTTCCTGAACTTCACTTTCCTTCTGTTTCTTCTATTACAAATTTCTTGTTAAACTGTGGGTCAGGATGCCAAACCTTGGGAAAAAAACAAGCCAGACTTACAATATAAGTAAGGATTTGATTTGCTCTAAGAGGATAGGCAAAGAAAACCTGATTCTAACAGTTGAAGTACAATGTCAAGCTACACCAGCTTCTGATTCCTTCTTTGTGGTAAAATTGATTTGTTGTTGCTGTTGTTGTTGTTGTTGTTTTTAGTTTGGTGGGGTTTTTTGTTTTGGTTGGTTGGTTGTTTTCTTAGGAATAGCTGAATAGAATGGCAAGGGGGAA
Source organism: Dicaeum eximium (assembly GCA_013396995.1). Taxonomy (NCBI): domain Eukaryota; kingdom Metazoa; phylum Chordata; class Aves; order Passeriformes; family Dicaeidae; genus Dicaeum; species Dicaeum eximium. Next base: position 213,956 of record VWZP01001784.1, read on the forward strand.
TTAGCACTATCATATTTTATGCAATTCTGAAGATATATTTTTCGTCTCTAATTTTTTTTTTTAAGAAAGGGGAATTGTTTTTATTAGCCAAGGCAGGAACATATTTTAAAAAAAGTTCAGTGTTTTTATTCAGACCTGTACTTCAGACTTTTCAGATAAGTTATTTATTATCTAACATACAAACCCTGCTTTCTGGTCTACTTCCAAAAGAAAGAATTACTTATCTACCACTATTACAAAGTTTTTTTTCTTCAGTTATTCATGTGATCTTTAAAACAACTCTTAAAATTGCTTTGCAATAAAGACATTCACCCTATTTCTTATCCTTAATCTTATTTAACACATAAATAACATTCATATCTCACATTTTCTTAGCTGTTTTGTTTTGGGGTATTTTTTTGGGGGGGGGGTTGTTGTTTTGTTTTGGTTTTGTTTGCTTGTTTTTAATTCATAAAGTTTGGTACAAAATGACAATGAAATGAAAAAAAAAAAAGTTTCAATAGCAAGTCACCTGGTAGTTAAATTCTGAAATTGTGAATTGATGAGGCTGAATGCAACCCTTATTTTATATTCTATGAATTTCATTATCTTGCTGCTTATTTCCTACCAAAATATGTTTTTCCATAAGGAACAGACATATAATATTTTTAGGTCAAAATAACAGCAACTTTTTTTTTTACGCATAAACCCAGGGGAAAAAAAAACTCTCTTCTGGACACAAGCCACTGAAATTATTTGAAAATATTATCTCTGGAAATAATGAATATATTTTGAAATAAAGCAAAAAATCCTAGATTTGTTAAAATGTATTTTGTGTGTGAATGTACAATTCTAGTGTACCAGAGAATTCCTCCTGTACATTAGACAAAATAAAAAAAATTAATAATGACTGTTTTTCCCTAGAGTCAATGTTATCCTCACATATTTTATTCTATGTATTGCTTTGGTTGCTTTTTCTTTAGGATTATCATCCTCTCTGTCCAACAAATAAATTTAAAACACCATTGAAATATTGATGGATAAACCCTTTTTTATTATCAAACACACTGAAATATTCTCAGCATCTCTGGATTTTTATTGTGCCTCAAATCCATATGCATGTATGGCAAGCTTTTTATTAAGCTTTTCGTTCTACTGCATCTTCTCTGGGTGTTACCAGACATATTTTTCAGTCAGATTGATCAAAGTGTGTTCAGAATATATTTCTTTATAAATTGAAGCTCTTCTCTTTATAAAAAAGATGGAACAATAGGTATTCTCTTCTTTTTTTAAGCTCATATCCTTTCTTCCCAGCTTCATTTTCACATAATGCATCCTGATGACTAAAGGAAAGTGGTACAATCTTGGTGGTTTTTGTTTGGATAACGCTTTTTCTTTTTTCATGCTTCAGAATTATTTGGGTAGGGTATTTCAGGTTACTAGAAAACTGGATCTTTGCCTATCACACAAAGAGTTGGAACTAAATGATCTGTAAGGTCCCTTCCTACACAAATAATTTCTAGGATTCTATAGTTAAATGGAACTTAATCAAGGTTGACCTGGAAAACAGATGCTGAACTGCAGACATCTTAGTTCTGTAAGGCAGTACTTGAAACCTTGTAAGTCACAAAAACCTCTAAGTATGTATCTTGAAAAGACTTACAGCTAATTTCACAAATTATCTGTATAATAAAAACAAATTAAAGCTTCCATTTAAAAAATTATTTAATTGCTAAAGTATAAGACATGCAGGAATAAGTAGATGAATTTAAGAAAAATAATTCATATTTTGAAAACAGTAATGGTGTCTCCAAGTAACAGATGGTGGAGCTATGTCAAATTATTTCCTGCTTAAAGAAAGACTTTCATATATTGGGATGGTTTCCACCTTTTAAATGGATACTGTAAGTAAGCAGATTTTTCTTCATAGCTAATGAGCATAGCAAAGCTTCTGGTATAAACATCCATGACTTACTGGCAAGATACCATAACTGAAACTATCATCATCACATAGAATCAATAGAAATGGATTAAATTATGGGAATTACACGCCAGCTGTTCCACAAACTGAATTACCTGGACATAATGGTGTAGCTTTCTATTCTAAAGTTCAAGAAACTTAATTGTTATTGAATCATTGTGTGTATTCACAGAACTATGCGTGTCAAAGACAAATTTGCAGAAAACATAAAAAAAAGTGGAGGAAAAGAATACCAGAACTAAAAAATTAACCTGTCCTGGAGGGGATTCCTTCTGCTCACCCGTTCATGAAAGTAAACACATATATAAAAAACCTTTTAAAAAAATCAACAAACAAAGCATCAAAACAAAAAAAAGCAATATAGAATCATATAGACACATAAAACAGAGCTTTAAATTTCTGAAATATAGATTGTCACAAGATCTCCAATATACTTTCTATTTTCTAATATATTCAATCAACAAAAGGTAATAGTAGTGTATTTAAAGCTCTGGTGGTCTTTTTTTTTTTCTTTCCTTGATTGCTTATCTGCTGGGAACTGGACTTCCCACTTATCTCATTTATGAAAGGTCACAGCTCATCCTGAAATTTAGTTTGTCCTATTTAAGTGACATATTTTTGGTGGTAACTTCTCTGTGAGATTTGATGTAAATTTCAAGGATGTGATCTTCAGTGTAAAATTTGATATTAACTTTGTAAAACTTTTACATCCTTCTGAAATCTATTGGCATTGGGGTCACAGTTTCAAGGTAAAAATTCTGTTTGAATTTTTTGTCTTCTTTTATTCTTCTGTAGACACTTCTTATTGGAAATGTTATGAAAGGTAAAAAGATGTGATGAAATTATACTTGCTCTGACTTCTCATTTTACTTCAAAGGGGTTTTTTTTGGTTTTTTTTTTTTCATAAATTTTTTGTGAAATCTGTGGATTAGGGCATAAGGTAAAAAATTCAGTAGTACATTCATTTTGAATGTTTGCAATATGTAGATTTGGAGCTAGAAAGACAGATGTAACAGTATACTAATGTTTTTGAAAAATCTAAGTTTTCAGACTATTTAACCCTTCTATGGACTAAAAATAATGCTTTCACAAAAAAACCCCAAATTTAAATGAAATGTTAGTAATATATTTTTTTCTGAATTTCATGGCAATTTCATTATCTCTGTTTATATTTGTTCACCCAGCTTTTTGCAATCAGTGCTTCTGAAACTAAGAATATTTTAAAACTAAGATGATAATTTGTAATCTGAGAACTCGAATCCCTTAAGGTTCTTTAGGAGACCTGGAATGCCTCAACCACAAATAGATGCTTCAGTCAGTCCCTTTGATATTGAACACAGTATAAAACAGAAGTACTAAGGGCAACAAGGTCAAAATAAGTTGATAAGTGAAAGAGTATTCAATTATAATTTCCATGTTCTTGCCTTGGCTCAGTTTTTTTTTTAAGGAAAGAAAAGGATAAAAAATGTGGCAGATAAATGGAAAACAGGTTTATAGTTTTACTGTTAAAAAGGAAGGAGTAATGTAAAAAAACCCCAATTTGTACAGGATTATTTATTGTACATTAAAATGCTAATTATACTAACTCTGTGTTAATGATGATGCCAGAAGGGCATGAGTTTGAATTAAACTAATTAAATATATCCTAAAGGAAAGAAGAAGAAAAGAAATTGTGCTTCTCTAAAGCTGAATATATATATAATTAAAATGAGAAGTAGTGGTAGAATGTAAATACAATATTATACAGATCTATAATGGGAAGATGGTGCTGTAAGACATTTAAGATTCTAGATTTGTATTTTAGTGGTATAATAATCTTTTGTCTAATGCTCTGACCATGTAAATGTACATAATTTCATACTTATGTATAAAACAGTCAGTGAGCATTGCTAATACAGAAAGTAAATACCGGTAACACTACACAAAATTTTAGAAAAACAGTCCTTCTCTTGTACCCTGTTGTGAGACCCTCAGCAAGAATTCTTTGGATTCTCATTGTGCAAAAAGAAATTTTGGTCTCAGTATGGCCAAAACTCCTTATTAGATCAAATAAACTGCACTTTTTAATAAGGAACTTAGATAGTTTCCTTATGATAAATGTGCGTAGACAATAGATTAATCTCCTATTTTATACCGTTTCCAGAAACTTGGAATGACTGCAATTTAGATGTTAGAAGTTAGTTGGAATGGAGAAATAGTGCAGAACATGAAATAAAGCTTAGATTCAGATTGGAAAAGAGATATGAGCTATTTGCAAAGAAGGTGTGTTATTTTTATTCCAAACAAATTCACAGCTAGATCCTTCAAGTGCTTATGAATCTGAAAATTCACCATTAAGGAATATCCTCTTGTAATCATTTAAGGTGAAATTTTAATGGATAGACTAATTTCAGTTGGGGAAAAAATAAAATAAATCAGGACATGTCAAAAAATATAGAATTACTTTTTAAACAAACTCACGAAATCATTGAATTTTGCATGCCATTGTATGTAACTTGTTTAAAAATTCCACACTAAGTATTAAAATCTTGTCATTAGGATGGACCAGTAGAATTTGCTGTCCCTCCTGTGCATATTTAATAGTCATTGCCTGGCTTGTGATGGCCATGAGGATACATTATCTGCAAAGAGAAACATTTGTCTTATTACTGAAGATTTAATTGTTTCCACTTGCTTAACATCTGCGAAACTTTTTATGCAGAGGAATCAGCTGCAGGGTGGATTTAATTTTCCTCAAGAAGAAAGAGGGAGTGGAAAATAAGATCTGTTGGCAGCATCCTCAACTCTTTGCCAGCAGGACCCAGAGTCTCGTTGTGAGAATTTCTATTCTTCTATTCTTTGCCACATGGAGCAGGATATTGGTGTCTTCTACATGGAGTCCATTTAACATTAATTTGTATTTGTTTTCCAGTTGCTACCTGATTCTTTTCCTGTCCCCAGGGAAGGGGTGACAGATGCTTCACGGCCCTGATGTGTGCTGATGTGGCAGGGCTGGGGATCAAACAGGCTGGACCGATCCAGGAGGTGCCTGTGGCCCCCAGCTCAGCCCTGGGACCCACCACAGCCTCACACCTCTGCCCAGGGATGGCAAATACTCCTGCAGCTGCCAGCCTGCAGGACAGCAAGGTATGCACAGTGGTGTGTAGGGATAATGACAGTAGTTGCTGGTTGGATCATGCCATGAATTGTCTAATTTTTCCAGTTCAGGAAGGGAAGTTTGAAAAAAAAAGTGCCTTTTTCAAGGTTGTCATGACATGGGTAAAGTAATTTTTGTCACAGAGTTAATGTGGTGCAGGTTGGGCAAGAACTTGCTTGGCCTCTAGCAGGAAATATGAGGAAGCAGATTCCTGCCATATGCACTGCAACCTTAGAGAGGCATTCAAGGATTATTGCCCCAGGACCTGCAGTGTGGATACAGATGGCATTGTCAAGGTTTTAATAAAAATGTGGGACTTCTCCAGTGAGGGGGTAAGTGCTCAGTAGCTGTGAATACAGCCATTAATCCCTGTATTTATAAATTTTCAGAATAAAGATATTGGATATAATAAGACCCCAAGGGCATCTGCATGGAACAGTGCTGGACATTATTGTCCCACCTAGATGGAAGTGCTATTTATAATTACCCTCTCCTGAGTTAGACAGATAGCTTTTGATTCATTTAATTGTATTCCTCTTCAAACCAATTAGACTTAATTTCCCCATAGGTTATGCTGTGACACGGCATCAAATACATTCTGAGAATCCAGGATCTTCTGCATTCCTTTCTTATAGTTCTGCAATTATGTAAACAACAGAAGAGTGATTGGGATGGCTTGGGACGTTTGGTTTCTATGGATACATTATGATTCTAAGTTGCAAATTATTTCACTCTTTTCCAAGTAGCACCTATTAACATTATACCTAATTAACACAGTTACGTGAATGATATTAGGTGTTTCTGTGGTTCTTGGTTTCTGTGGTTCCTTGGTTGTTCACATTCATCAACTAAATAAGTCTTGAACAAAGGCAACCTTTGTGGAAGGTTTTTTAATTGCTTGATTTTAACCTAAGCTGTGCTTTGTTCCCTTCTGGTTTAGTTTCACAGCTAATAATTTAGCCTTCAGTTTTGGAATACTTGAGTGACCTTCTTCAGGTCTGATCTTCCTGTTCATAAATTTCTGTAATCGCAAGATGTGTTCCATAATTATCTTGCCCTTGAATATCTGATACTTACTTTTTTTGTTAGTTTATTGGCTTCAAACATGTAAGCCAGCTGCAATGCTCTTTTTTTTCCCCCTTCTCTATGCTCTCTCCACCCTTTAACAAATTTTAATGTCTATCAGTAACACCAAGACCATAAACTGTGGTTTCTACATTAGATCAGACTAGAGAATCATCTTGCCTGATCTCTCTCTGACAGAGGTCAACACCTAAAACTTCTCAGAAAAATGCAAAATGATGAAATAAATTCTATTTCCGGGAAAGCAAACTTTGAAAGATTACAAAACGACTAATAAAATCAGAAGGAAGAAATAATCCTTCATAAAATATTTCAGCTATTTCTCTCTCTTAATGAAAAAAGTGATGACATTATCTTATGATTTAGAATAATTAATTTTTAAGTGCTGATTCTTTCTAATAAGAAGGCCTGGCAGAAGCAGCCTTGGATTTTTAAATGACCTTTGCAAGAAATTCAGCTGTTAGTATCTGGAGACAAATGTTTAAAGAGGCACATAATTTATCTCCTGAAACAGATATGGGCCTAGATGTATCCAACATATCACAGAAGCTTCAGGTTTAGGATTAAAGTTATTTAAACTTACAAAGGAAAAAGAAAAAAAAAGAGTTGTATTTTCTGTAAGGTTTCCAGTATTTTACCAAATTTTGAAACTGTTAAACACATTTTGTATCCTTTATATGCCCGTTAAAACTGCTTTCATTGTAAAGAATGGGTCCTAGTTTCTAATATTTAATTTTTTAAGATAATGAAGAAGTTTAGAGCACTTAAAATTTTTGCTATGTTTAGCAAAATGCTGGAAATCCCTAAATGGTTATGTATTGAAGATTAACATTTCATGCAATAGACATTGTCAAATGTTTGTTTATCACCTCATATTTTGTTAAAATAGAAGTCCTTATGGCTTATATTATTATTAATTACAGAGGTAAAATGTCCTCTTTAATTTAAACATTTAAAGATTTATAATTGCTTCATTAATATGGAAATGAAATTATGACTTTTCCATTTTCTCAGCTATTTCTCAGCTATGTATTTGTTTACAGCTCCTTATTTAAAAGTTAGTGACAAAGTGAGTTTGTTTAATAAAACACAGTTTATAGCAACCTCGAATGACCATTGTGTTGGGAGCAGCATATGCATTCCTGTAAGCACTATCTTGTGTTGTAGGATTAAGAAAGAGCATCAGAGTTTTCATCTTTATTTTATAAATTTTCTGTTCCTAAGCCCAGAAATCTAATGTTGGGCAAGCCTCTACTATAGGATTAAGGCTTTTCATCAATGTATGTAGTCATGGAGAATTGTTCTTGTTAATTTTTCAAAGTTTTTTTTCTTTAGATCAATCAGGGACTCATAGGAATGCACACACAGATCTTGATAAAAGAAAATGTCAAGAGTTATGCCATGTAAATAAAAATATCTCACTTGGCACACATTTCTACTTGCAAACACTTGCAGAGACAAGAACAAAACATTTGAGTGAAGATAGAGCTTCTAACTTTGATGAGTTTAATATACAATCTAATGCTATTTTGGATATCAATTACATTTGGTCTTTTGACTGAAAAGACTAAATGGTGGAATATTTACAAATTCAAATGACCCCATTAAGGCTGCTTTTTGCCATTTCCCAAGGAATTTTAATTATTTTTTAATGTGTCTATGTAAAGTGCTCATGAATAATTCCACTTTTCGATAATAAAGTTCGAAGGAGTTTAATAAGCTGTCATGATTTACATTTTACCTGTTTTTAATAATAAACCTTGAGGAGGAAGCTGCAAGTACATCCAAGTAATATTATCTAGACAACATCTTACACTTATATGAAAAATAGAAAAAACCCTAATGGAAGTTCACTTCATGACTGAAGAGCAGATCTGGGTGTCTAATAATTGTTATGATTTCAGCTTATAAGATAAGGGTGACTTCACAATTCTTTCTTTGTATTAGTTCTAAAGCATGTGTTTAATTTCCTAGTGGAAGATGAAGAAAGATGACCTTTTCTCCTTCACAAACAGAACAGTGTTTTTCAGGAGAACAGTAACTGAATTTATACCATATAGTTACCATTACTGTATGGAAAGTGCCTTCAAAAAACAAATTAAAAATCAAAAATCTGTTTTTGGAGGAAAGGGGAGATATTTTTGTGAAGCGTAGAGGAGATACTGGCCTAAATCAAAGATACAAACTTATATACATGTGTATATATGAGAAAGATGTGAGAATTGGAAAATAAGTGCTACACCATTTTCACATTCTTAGTTTGAATAATGGAAATGCAAGTCTGGGGCTATGTTTAATGAAAGCTAAGGAGGTAATTGCATGAAAAAATATTTAAAGACTTAGATCTAAATAGAAGAATTCTTGGAGTTCAACTATAAGGAAAAATACTAATGGCATATTAGAAGTACATTCATAATCATAGCATTATATGGTCATAAAGTGAATGAGCCATGATTTGCATCCTGAAGGTGGTTGGTACTTCCTGTCATTTACATTTGCATGCAAAATATGCTCTTTTTCTAGTTGATGGGGTTAGTGACATTGCTTTCTTGTTTGCTTGCTAGTTTTTAAATGTGGTTGCCTTTGTATTTTTGCTTGGTTTAGATTTTTTAAACTTAATTTTTTCATGATTTTAGGCTGTTACCTAAACTGGTCTATAAATAGGAAAACAGAAAGCTTTCCCCTTACAAAGCTGCCATTACCGTGACGGAACTTAATGTAAACTGAAGGAAACAAAGAAATAAACAAAAAGCAGAAGCAAAGGTTTCTGGAGAAGGATTAGAAATTTGCAGAGAGGTGTGACTCCCTGAGGCAGATGCTGAATACACAAAAAAGGCCCAAAAATCCTAGGTGAGAACCTAATACATAAGAGAGCTCATGTGAACTAGTTTTGTAATCCTCTTAAATAGTACAGTATCACTCAGTACCAGGGTAAAGTACAAACTTTTTTGTAAGGACAACAGAAAGGTTTGACTTTGGGACCAGCAATGTGATTTTATGTTAATGGATTTGGAAGCTGAAGTTAATATCTGGGAATAGCAATTATTTTTCTGAAACAATCTGAATTAGTAAATATAGTCAGTGACAGCAGGGAGATAATGTTTAAGTCCCAAGACTAGAATACAATTATTCTTATGTATTCAAAGCATTACCCGGTGAAAAGCAAGAATGGTAAATATTTATCATTTGTTTAATGGAATTAGGACATAAACAAATATCTATTTCAAATGACCCCTGTGTAACTTGTTACTTAGGAAATTAATAAAGGAAATTAACAAACAAATTTTTTAAAAATCAATAAATAAATATGAAGCTTTTTTTTTTCAAATAAGATGATTCATAAATATAATCTCCTGTTTGGGTTGACAATCCACACTAGTAAAATCCCTTACAGGGTGGTGTTTGGCAACAATTCTGTGAAATTGTTCAATTCAATTCAAATGACTTAGAGCTTTAGTTTACAAACAAGTGTTATTGCTGTAAGGGACTTAATGACTTTCTTAGACAATTTGCAAAATATATGCAAAACAGATTTTGGATATATTATCACTATCACTTTTGAGATAATTTCTGATAGCTGTGATTGACTTCAGCTGAACATCTTCATTTCATTCATTGATTTCAGCTGAGCTGTTGATGTTTTAGCTGTCTCAAAATTACAGATGGAAAAGTTTTTCCAGTTTTAGACTTTTACTTAAATTTATAAACAATGAGAATTTGTTGAGTTTTTGCAGTTGTCTTTATTCTAATATTTTTCAACAAATGAAACTGAAATGTTCTTGTGTAAATTAAGCTGCTTTGCATGACTGAAAAATCACTTTTGCATCATGCCTCCTGCAAAATCAATAACACTTATGGATACCTTGAGAACATTAATCAAAACAATTACATTTTTATGCATTACATGATAAATTTGGATAGGATTGGTCCTATTAAATTATGATGGGGTACTCCATAAAGGCATAATAAATTAGAGGTTTCCATTTATTTAGTTCTTACATTAATATACTTAGAGTAAGTATGACCTTACTCTAGTCAGTCACCACTGAAAATATCTTTAAGATCATAGCAGTGTTTTTAAGGCAGCACTGTATATTCTAGTATTTTAGACACAGGACTATATTTTCTTTAACAGCTGTTTGAAGGCATCCAACAACTTTGCTACAGAGAGTATATTTAGAAAGGAATCTTATGAAAGAATAAAATTATTTATTAATATATGGATTTTTCCTTGTGCCACTTATACCCACAGCAAAATAATGTCCAGCTCTGTTAAGATTGTATGGAGTAACTTTATTGCAAAATAAAGAATTCTCCAGTAAAGCTTCATTAATGAACCTTGTACCAGTTGAAAACACAAAAGAAATTCTGAAAGGATTCTTTTCCATGACTGAGGTTTTTGAAACAAATTTATGTTTATTAATCTCATACTTCAGGTAGACTACTGTTTATTTGCAGGGGCCAGAAAAGAATAATTGAATTTAAGAGCAAAATAACTTGTCTGATGTGCTTCTGAATAGAAATTAGCCATGTCTTGAGATAAGAGGAAGAGAAGATTGGACTCCTTTTTTTTATTGCTATTTAAAAAAGAGAAAAATCAAGTTAGTGATTTTTGTTCTACTTCTGATAGTGTTTGAAGATGAGACTGGAGACAGGTGTAAATTGACTGTCTAAAAAGTAACTTGTGTTGATTTATTTTTCTTTCTCTGTAATGTAGAGAGATGTCTGTTTTGCCTGCTATTTGGGCAACAAACATATCAAAGCACAGGAAAAAGTATTTTGCAGGAGCAGTGAAAATTCATTCCTCTTATTTTCTACAATTTTCAGAGGTTGTATTCATTGAGAGTGTTTTGATCTTTCCTATAGAATTTTGGTTTTTCCATAGGGTATTTAGAAACATCTTTTACTTTATGTGTAAATGGAATAGACATTTGAGCAGATGTTTTAGAATCCTTTCAAGGTTGGACACCTTTGGAACTGTCAGAGATGCTCAGAGTCTATATTTGGTTCCTCAAGGTTACTAAAGCTAGACTGGGCTTTTTTGTTGGCCTGATGAAGAGGAGGCTTGGGGGAAACTTATTTTGCATCCTTTCAGTATCTAATATTTGGATAGAGGAGACAGTATTAGATTCTTCTTAGAGGTGAACAGTGAGAGAATATAATGCAACTATCACGAGTGGCTGCAAGGGAAACTCTCTAAGCTCTCTGTTTAGAGAGTGTTTGGGTGTATCCATTCTTGAACTTTTCCAAATTTATTAGTCCCGGTCAAGACAATCTAAGTTGTGGGTAGTTTAAGTTAAACTTTGAGCAGGAGGATGCATAAAGTGACTTACAGAAATCCCTTTCAAAAACACAAAACTAATTATTCTTTGAATCTATGTAAATAATTACTTAATGAGATATACAGAGTTCGTTGACTGTTGTTTGATTATTTGTTTCTTTTGTACAAATACTTTACTACTATGAAATGGATTGTCTGTGTAGTATTCAAATGCTGATAGTTTTGTTGGCATGTTCACACAAAATTACTGTGCTGTTCTAATCATATTGGATTCCATTAAAAATGTCTGGTTTGGTTATTGCTTCCCTATTGCTTCCCCCTGATGAATAGCTGCAGTTACTCTGTTAGTAAAAAAGTGTAAAAACTTTGTCACATAGGTTGTGTTTCTTTTGTGGTCACCACTGCAGCTGACATGCTAACTGTGCTCATGTTTGTGTGCCAGCACTAGGCTGAGCAATTCCATCACCATTCAGATCACAAAATCCATTTTTTTGCAAGGCCTATGGAAAGCATCCATTGACCACAGAATCATTTAGGTTGGGACCGAAGACCTCTGAGATCAAGTCCAGCCTTTGACTGATCACCTCCATTTCAACTAAACCACAGGACTAAGTACCAGATCCAGTCATTTATTGAACACCTCCAGGGATGCTGGCTTCCCCACCTCCCTGGGCAACCTGTTCCAATGCCTTACAACCCTTTGCATGATGAAATTCCTCCTGATGTCCAACATGAATCTCTACTGGAGCAAACTGAGGCTTTGACCTCTTGTCCTGCCGTCTGTTGCCTGGGAGCAGAGCCTGAACCCAACCTGGACCCACTCTCCTTTCAGATTGTTAGAGAGGGTGAGTTCTCCCCTGAGCCTCCTTTTCTCCAGGCTAAACATCCTTAGATCCCTCAGCTGCTCCTCATAGGACTTCACCAGACCTGTTGTGATACTCTGCAGTGATTCCAACACCTCAATGTCTTTCTTGAAAGGAAGGGTGCAGAACTGGAAACAGTTGTTGAATCTGTTTACTACACAGATTCTTATTCCATTGCAGACAAAAAGTATGTAATTTCAAATGTTAATATTTCAAATGTAAATATTTCTATATGTGTGCCTGATGTTAACAAGCTTCCACTGGCAGCATCAATTTTGAACCGAGTCTATTAAGTACTTAAGTATTTTGTAATTTGTTACAACCTTTCACACATACCTTTATCTAGAGTCTTATTTTAACTACTGCTGATGGGAAATGAAAAGAACACCACTCTAACCACACATAAAATATGAGTAGAGTGGTCTTCTCTTGATTTGTCATCAGGAGTAGTGGTCTGGTATATGAACATTCTGACACTCAAAAGCACATTCTGGAAGTGTGGTTTTGAGTGAGATGAAAAAGGAGTTCAGCAGCAGTGAGCTTAAATTGACTCATTTAATGTAGTCATTACCTCACAAGTCTTGTAGCATTGGTTCACTGAAATTCCCATCTATTGCCATCAGTAGCTGGGGAAACTCTTGTACAATAAAAGTATTGTACCAATTCTTTCCAACTTTTACCAGGATTGCATCTTGACAGCAGGATTTAAATCTAGGAACTTGTCAAAACCAAGATAATATGCAAAGAATCCTCATCTTAGCCTGCCAGATTTTATAGCTTTAAAATGCCACCACTGTTTTCTGTTTTCAAAGCAGGGGAGAAAGTAAAAGCTCTTTTTCTAAGATATAACTAATATATAGAAAAAGAAAATGAAGAGTTAAAACAACTGGCAAATTTTGAACCTCCTTTTTGTATGCTCTCATAAAAGTATTTTGAATGTTGTTCTACACTTTGTTTTTAGATTCAATTATCTTGGGATCATTTTTCATATTGTTAGAAATAAGCTGCAATCTTACACGTTTTTGGGGTTTTTGTTAGTTTGGTTTTGATGTTGTTGTGGATTTGGTGGGTTTGGTTTGGTTTGGTTTTGCTGGGGTTTTTGAAAATGGGATCTGCACATGCCAGGCAGAGAAAGCCAGAGAAAGCACTCAATTTTAGAGTTTTTTTTTGGTTTGGGTTTGGTTGGTTTTTTTTTGGGGGGGGTGGGGGTTTAGTGGGTTTGTTTTTTTGTTTGTTTGTTTGGTTTGGTTTTTTTGTTTTGCCATGTTCCAGCTTTGTTTTGCCATGTTCCATCAGGCATCAACCTGTCAGGGGTAATCTTATTATCTCTGGGCTTTTGTCTGAACACTGAGCTTCATATTTTGCTAGCTAAGTTTTTCTCAAATTTATTCTTCTGCTGTTCTCAGTCTTAACTGAGCTACTGAGAGAAATCTTTACTGGTTATTTTCTAATGTCATGTTTTCATTAATTCTCTCTTGCATTCTTGCAAGCAGGCTGACAAGAATGCATAGATCAGAAAGCCTGCTAGTATAACCTCTCAGTTATCAAATTCTACAGTCTCATTTTTTTATAGATTTTCCAATTGCAAGGAAATAAAAAAAAATCCAGTTATGAACTTACTTAATTTTTAAATTGGCATTAAAAGAGAATAGGTAACAATGTTCTGTTTAAATATTTTATACATATGCAGTTTCCAGAATCACTGAGGAGAAACAAATGGTTTGTCTGGCACTACACAAAACAGGAACAGAGGAAAAGAGGTGTTGAAAGCAATTTTCCTTTCCTTTGTCAATAATAATTGGTCAGAGTTACTTAAATTAACGTCATTTGTACTCTTTTAAATAAACTTGGATAGCACTCAATGTCAATTCTTTGTGAATTTTTCATGACTCATTTTGGTGGAAATATTCTTTCCCTGTGCCTTCAAAATGTGCGGGTTGGCGATCTCAGACAATTATCATTATCAGACAAATCACACACTGCAATCACTCAGTTCCACTGCTGCTTGATGTCAGAGCTCACTCAAATCTTCCCAACAGAGCAGGTAAAATTCAGTTTCATGTTAAGCAGATTTGGGAGAGATAAGAGGAAAATAGCTCAAGGGATGGAAGCTGTAATTTGGAAAGGCCAGAAGGTAGGAGCAGCTGCAGCCTCAACTCTGAGCAGGACAGGAGGGTTGTATGCTTGAGAAGGGCTTAGGGAGGCTGCTTATCACTCTCTTCCCTAACTGGATTAGGATCAAACACTGTTTTACATTCAATTTCCTAGGAATTTTAATTACCAATGGAACACAACATTTGTTAATTTATTTCTTTGTTGGGGATACCCAGATGATAAAGACATTGAAACAGAAGCTTAGTCTGCAAATTTGCAGATCTCTATGCAACATCTTCTTCCCTCTTCCAGCATAGCAATTATGGGGAGCTAAAATCACAAGCATTTTTTGTATCCCAAACTCTTTTCGTAGTTTCCTTTTCTGAACCCTTATTTACCATTCTGTTATCCTAACACATTTCTCCCAGCTCTTTAATTTCCTATTTTGCCCATCCTCCTAACCTATTTCTTATGCTATAAATCACTGATGACAGAAACAAGCCCTGTACAGAGTGAGGTCCTGGAAAGGCTTGATTTTCTGCAGAAATCACTAAGGGAGAAATGTTGAACAGACACAGACATGTGTCAGCTGGAAAGCTTCCTCCTGTGCAAGGCAAACATTTTTGTACAGATTTGCTTTTATGTACATGTTCCTTGCTGTTGAACTTGGAACATGACTGGTTTGGGCCACAATCTACATAGCTGGTAAGTCATGTGAACTGTCTGTCATTTACAGCTTGGTTGCCTCTGTACAGAAATTTTTCGGGGAAATCTTCCAGCATTTGCATGATTACCTGAAACAAAGAGTTTTTTTCTTTACCATCATTTGTGTACCTCTTCCTACCTGCTGAGCAGCCCTCCCCAGATTAAGCTGGAGTAATCAGGACTTTTTCCTCCTTTTCCTTTCTTTTTTGTTTTTGTTTTCAGAGCATTTATTTTGTCATTAAAGAGGCCAATTCTTTTTTCCTTCTTTTTTTTTTAATTTTCCAGATATCTTCAGGCTGTTTTCTGAGTGATTCATTAGGTATTAAGGCTTTAAGCCCAAACAACATGGATAGTGAGAATGAAACTGTAAAATTTCTTTATTTTAAAATTTCAAATTTCATTATTCTTCAGGCATACCTTATCAGGAAGAATTTTACCAGGGAAAATTTTGTTAAGCACCTCAGCTTAACCTCAGCTGCCTAGGGAAGGGGAGTCACGATCCCTGGAGGTATAGAAGAAAGAGCAGGACATGGCACTTGGTGCCTTAGGTGGTGATCAGTCAAGGGCTGGACTCAATTATTTTGGACATAAATTCCAACCCTAATGACTCTGTGATTAACAGAGTTTCTTTAGATGAATGGCAGTGTGCTTGTTAGAAATAAAATTTTATTTATGCGCAAAATTTTTGAATTCATAATTCAGATTAATTGTAGAGAAAAAGAAACCTTGTGGAACCTTTTATTACTTCACGGCAGCAGCTTAGTGGCACATTTGCACATGCAATTACATCTTCAAAGGTTCCTGCTTCATAACCTTTTCAACAGACTGGGGCTAATTAATTCTTAAGGAATAGTTCTGTGATCATGGTTGAAGGTGATCTGTCTTTTTTTGTACTTCAGACTGACTTGTGGTATTATGAAACACTGTATCTGGTTCTTAATAGTCATGTCATACTGTATTAGGTCATATCCTGAAAAGATTGATGCAGTGATTTATCTCATGTCATGTCTTGATGTGTCAGTCAAGGAAGTAGAGCATATACAGACAGATCATATCTGTAAAAATGGCCTGTATATGTGGATTTATAACAAAAAAAATTATGAAAACCACAGAAGTTGAGAAAATCTGCTTTTATACCAAGTATAATGTTTAGAAGTATCTGTTAGACTGCCAAGTCTTTGATAAGATTTGATAAATTTGTTTAAATCAGGATAATTGGATATATATGACAAATAAAGAATCCTTGCTGTAGAAAGAACTGTTAGGGATCCATTTTGAGCAATATACAATAAAAATCTTCATAGCAGCCTTTGAGGACCTATTGGAGTCTAACCTCTTCATCTTAAAATTTAAGAATTAAAGGCAGTTTGTGGGGAATATTCTAGCCAAAACTTTCTTTTGGTACATTTCTTCTTGATTGGTATTACTGGTATCAATAAAAAAAAAAAAAACTACAAAAAATTTGGGGGCAAAACCTGAAATCTTTCCTTTAAAATTTCATCTATAAGATAAGCATTAGACAGTTATCTGAGCATAGAACAATTAGGAACTGCCTGTTAGGAACTGTCCTAGCTACTTTAAATGTATAAAACTTCATTTTCTGTTGGTAGGTAATAAATTTTAGGCCTATTTTCGTGGCTAATAAACTCTTTCTTCAATGTGCCTAAGAATGTGAGCAATAAACACCAAAGGCATTTTTGGTAAGAATAGTTAGCATCTATGGATTTGTCTTTGGCTCCTCAGCTGAAAGATTTTATGGCAAATATTCAGTCAGGTAGGTTCTGTACAGTGTTTGATGAAGTCCATGGCTTCCAACTCTATTAAGAGATTTTGAGGTCTCAAGAAGCTAAAATTGCTTAATGCAAATATGTAAAATGGTATTTTATACAAAAATGGCTGCAAGACACTAAAGATAAAATTAGCTACTAACTTTTAATGTCATGTCCTAGATTTTTGAAAGACATTGCTCAGGATGATGTCCTATTTCCATGTTCTAATGCCATTTCTTCTAGTTATATTTTATTTTTTCTGTCATTACAGCATTTCTTAGAGAATAGTAACAGCTGCTTCTGTTCAAGGTAAACATATTTTCAATTTTATATTTTTTAGCAGATATTCTGAATACAATAATGGCTGAAGGCAATGATGTTGATGGATCTCCTTTTTAATGTACCAATCCACTAATTAATTTAACTATTTTACAGTAATTTACAAGGAGATGGTTATAAATGACTTATATTACAGATAAAAGCCCTGGAATTAATAACAAGAGACCCTTCCCAGCATTTTAGTCCTTTGTATGAAAACAAACTATCAGTTATAATAAAAGGGGAATTTGCACATTAGAATTGTTAAATTTTATATACTTCTATAAAAGTAATGTGGCAATAGCACATTTTTCATATTTTCTGTCCCAGTTATTTTCCTGCCCTGGATTTATGGATATCTCTTAATTAGAAGAGCACGTCTGTTTCTATGTTTTACTTTTGCATCAAATGTTAATCAATTTCTTTTGCTGAAAAAACATTAGAAACAATGTTTTAGAACATCTCAGCTACAGTAAGAAATGTGGTTTTAAAATACCACAAGCTTTTTCATTTATAAATAAAAGTCACAGTGCTGATTTCTTGAAGAAAACCCATGTTGCTTCCCTGTTCTTTTACATCTGTATCTTTAAAACTTTATCTGTCTACTATGGCCAGAAAATATTAATCAGATAAATACTGTTTAATGTGGAAATCACCAATTTTATTTGATGATTAGTTGAATTTATACATCCCTGTGGTAGTTACAGAGTTAGATGTACATTTGTCCCATACTAAGAATTTATTGTGAACAATGCATAGAGAGTTTTTAATGCCATAAAATCAAGATGCCTTCAAGAAACACAGGGGTCAGAAGATAATAATGAGATCAAAGGCCTGACAAAGTAATAAATATTAAATTAAACTTACACAGAACCAAATAAGTGGAAGTATTGTCCATACTCACACAGTTTTTCAGAAACCAATAGCAGGTGGGCAGCAATATAGGAACTTCTCTGTGTAGCAGAGGTTGGATGGGGCTTTTGTTCAACATCAGAATGAGGATATTAGAAGTAACTTCTAAAATTGCCATAAATGCATTACTACCTTATTCTGGCTTTCTTATAATGGGCCTTTATTTTTTCCAGAATAAACATATAAGTCTTAATAACTTTTTTACCACATACTGTGGGCACATCAAGTTTGTAATAGCAAAAACTAAAAGTGATTATATTTATGTGATTTAATGTTTCCCTTTATTTATTTGGTATGACTTTGATAATGAAGTTTATAAACTCCATTGACTCTTGAGATTCCTACTAGGAAAATCTTATTACCAGATGACTAAATCTTATATTTTACCCTAAAAGCTGTTGCATGATGTGTTGGTTTTTCTTGTTTTTTAAACAAAGGTCTCCAAAAAAACTGATTTTGTCTTTCTATTAACACTGAGTTGCACTTTCCTGGCATTTACCTCAAGAAATGCAACATTTCATAGCTCTCTCAGTTTACCTTTTTCGACTTTGTACACAAATAAGAATGTGCCACAGAAGCAAATAACAACTAACACCCATCTAGGAATTTTAAACTTGGTTTTCTTTGGGTTGAGTTGGATTGTGTGGTTTATTTTTAATACTTCTATAGCAGATTTAACTCCATTTCAGTTTTAATTTTGATGATAGAAAAGCCAATGTGGTGTATGGAAAGCTGATGTTTCATAGCTTGAGGAAAATTGCTCTACTATCTTGGCTACTCCTCCTCGGAAGGCCTTTTGTGAAAATTCAAGAACAATTATATAATATTAACTCTTTATGTCCATGGCAAGAGACAGACCTTAAAGCTCATTAATTAATGCCAATCAGTCTTGAGTTTAATATATGATCACTTAAGTGGAAGGTAATTTATGATTGTAATTGTAATTTGCAAATTTGTAATTTGCAATTTGTAATTGCAAACTGTAATTTGCTTGATTATGAAGGAAATATCTTGGAACAAAGGAAGTACCATGATATGTTTGACTACTTACTGTTCTTATATAACTTTTTTCAGTGTTTCAACCACATAGTTGAAATTTAAAGCAGAATTTGCCATTCTAACTGGCACTAAAATATTCTTTGAATCTGTACAGCCTAGAGCCTCTAATCTCTGAACTTGAGGGTGACAATGATTTTATTCTCTTGCCGACTAGTTTATCCTATTCAAAGTCAAGTCCACCAGATTATTCAGTTTCTTCACCTCTCTGACATCAACAGTTGCATTAGCTAGTTGTTCATTTGAAGCTGCTGTGAGACAGTTTGCAAAAAGAAGGGACAGCAAAATATTTGCTGTTTTCGATATCAAACTTGCCATTCTAATATGAGGAATATTAGCTTTTCTCTGCTAGTGTGGAAAAAAAAAAGAATTAATAGAAGATATATACATACTGTAACAATAGCAATAACTCCATTTTGAAATTGCTTTGGATGAATTCTTTTTATACTACTCTGAATTAGAGAGAAAAAATCCAGTCTCTTTCTCTCTAAAGTAGAAAATTATTCTTCCTATGAGCAATTTAAACTTCACCAGTAATTAAACTATGATCGTAAAGCTTGAATATTTGGTCCTTTTTGTTTTTTAAATTTCATTACCAAAAAATATCTCTGTCTCTATCTTAAGTAATCTATTTGTATATCAATCTATAGGATTTTTCTTTGTAAATTTGGAACCTGCTTGCATTTTCAAATGCAAAGATTTGTAAAATGTCACTTATTAAAAGTTGTATAGGATTAGAAGTGGCAAAATACATAATTTCTTACATTTTACATTTTTCTTTTTTTTTTTCCTTTCCCCTAATCTTAACTTTTATTTAACACTTAGGCACGGAACCCCATCATGATTTTTATGTAATATTGGTGTTAAGTTAAGGAAATAGACAATTGAATGGCAGCTCTGAATGCTCACAACCCTTTTTTGAGGAAACCTACTCAGCAAGCAGAATAAAGAGGCAACAGGTAGGTGAAGATACACAAGAATTGCCTGTAGGCTTCCAATATGTTTTTTAGATGATATTCTTACATTTTTAACGTGATCTGACTAAAATACTAGCGAGTTTGTCTCCTGTGTTTTGTTAAATTTAGCCTGAAACCTTTCTACTAAGATCTGGAAGCCATATGGTCTTGTTAGTGTTTAAATAAGAGACTTCCCAAGAAAACTCTGATGTGGCAGCATAAGGCTGTTCAGCTTCATTCCCTTCTGTTTTTCTCAAATTAATCCTTGTTTTGAACAAAGGTACTGGCAGTACTTTCTTCAATAACATTTCAATGGAGTTTCAAATAATTTGAGATTTAGATCTGTAGTAGTTATTTGTAACCTCAGAGTTATTTCTCTCTCTTACTGAGAAGTGACTGATTTTAATGGAATGGCGGTGTTTTCTTGATTTTGTGAATTTTTGTTTGTTTGCTAATGACATTAAATCCATGTTGATGATTGCTAAGTATAGGTGTTGATGGAGTGTTTATCTTTTATTCAATGTTCTTTGGCAAAATGTTTGCCTGAACATCAAGGAAAGGAGACAATAGATGGATGAAAGACTTGCATGAATTAGGTAGAAATTATTGGAAAAATTTTATGTACATTTAGGTAAAATATGTTTACTTGTTATATGTATTTTACAGCCATCTTTGGTAAAATATTAATAATTTCCCACTGATATTAAAAAGATAAAATCTGACATTAAAATCCTGATTGTCAAGAGATTCTGTATTTGCTAGCCCAGTTTATAGTACTTTTTAAAACACTATGATAAAATGGACAAATCAAATCAAATCAAAAAGACCATAAACTATGGGGAGGGGCAGTGGAAAAGGAGGCAGTTGTACATGGAAAATATGTATCGAATTCAACCATCTTTTGTGGAACTAATGACCTTACTAATGACAGACTGATTTGGATGACACTTGGCTTTGAGAGTTTAAAATTTGGCTTCAGGTGTTGCACATTTTGGCCAGAGCATCATTGGTGATACCCAAAAAGAAACTGGGCACCTGTTAGAATAAAAAGCCAGGTCCCTTAGCTGTAGGTTTAAGACTCCTTTGAAATGCAGCTGACAATTTTGCTTTTTCAGTAAATACAGAGATATTCTAAGAATTTGGTTTATTTTTTTTTTATTTTTAAGACTGGCACAAAATGATGTCTTAGTTGGAAAGAAATAGAAATTATTAAAAAAAATATTAGGATTACATAAGGGCTTAATAATTTGCATTTTAGAAACCATCAGTTATTTCATTCGACCATTAATGATTTCAGGGCATGAAAGGAAAATTGAAGGAGGTGTTTTGATCCTCCAGTTACAAGATTTCAGATTACTGCATGCTGATGACATTAAATATCTTAATCCTGTCTTAAAATAGAAATGGTTTTTTCAGCCACATTGTGACTAGATTAACTGAGATTGCTTTTCTCTGCCAATTTCCAATGAAAATAAAAGGTGTTAAGTGTGATCTCTAAGATTTATATGGAATATATGCACACTGTGCAACAAATTGAAAAACCACTGGAATTTTAAGAGATCCATTTAGATGAGTAA
This sequence comes from Dicaeum eximium, assembly GCA_013396995.1. Classification (NCBI taxonomy): domain Eukaryota; kingdom Metazoa; phylum Chordata; class Aves; order Passeriformes; family Dicaeidae; genus Dicaeum; species Dicaeum eximium. The sequence continues at coordinate 235,666 of VWZP01001784.1, forward strand.
GTGATTCAGCTTCTGAACTAGGTAAGAAGATCGATCTGTTTTACCAAAGGTCAAGCTTTCAAGTGATCTGCCTCAGCTTTATTGCCTATAAGAGGTTGGATTCTTCTACACTTTATGAACAAAGAGAAGTCTACAAACCATAAAAGCATTCTATAAATTTGCTTGTATTGCCTATTACAGATGCTATTTGCTACCTATTAATTAGTAGTCCCCATTATTTAATTTATTGAAGGTATTTGTGAAACAACTTAAAAGGGAAGGGGGTAGTGTCTCTATGATTCCTTCAGAGGGCTAAAAAACAGAAGAAAAGGAAAGTAGCTGGAGGCAGTACCAACACAGGGAACAGAGGAAAGAAATGACAGAATTAGGAATTCTGTTCTGCCTGTGAACTGTTTTGGGCTATGAAGGTGGTGAAGGGTCAGGAGGGGAAGGAAGCTGTATGAGGGGCAGATGAGGGCACTTGGTCTGCTCAGCCTGGAGCACAGGACACTGTGGGGAGACCTCACTGCAGTTACAGCTTCCTGGGGAGGGGAGAGGAGGGGCTGCCCACCCAGCTGCTTGCTCATTCCCTGTGCTCAGCAAAAGAGAAGAGAGTAAGATGGAAAAGCTTGTGGGCAGAGATAAAGAGGAGATCACTGACCAGTTCTCATTGTGAGTAAAACAGACTCATCTTGGGGGAAATGAATTTCATTTATTGCCAATTAAATTAGATTTAGATGGTGAGAAACAAAGACAAAACCTAAAACAACTTTCAATCACTCCCTCCTCTTCCCAAGACCAGCTTCAGTCCCTTATTCCCAGCTCTTCTACCTGCTTCCCTTTAGTGGTGCAGGGGAATGGGGAATGAGGAGATTGTGGTCAGGTTATATGAGGTTTTCTCTGCCCTTCCTTCCTCTTCAGACTTTTCCCCTGCTCTAGCATAAGTCCTTCCCTTGGGAAGGGATGTCCTCAGGACATATCCACCTACACCAGCGTGGTACCCTACACAGGCTCCATCACTGACCTGCAGCACCTCTCCTCGCCCTCTTTCTCTCACCTGTTGTGTTTGTTTGTTTGTTTGTTTCACAATAAGCAAATAATTTTGTTAGATTCTTTCAATGATTTCATTACAAATTAGGACAAAAAGATATAATGCTAAATTCATCTTTACATATAAGGAAATCAGAAATTCTGTAATCTTCCCCAGTGATATAGCTTTGGAAATTGCAAATACATAAAATAATTAAAAATATAGTAAGACCATCAAGCAAAAAGTAATTTACAATTTATTTATATTAGTCATTTATTTAAGAATCCAGGCATTTTTGGCACCACTCTTGGCCCTCTGAAGAGATTTGCAGAAATTATTTTGCTCACAGAGCTCTGGCAGGTGAAAAAGTGAAGCCTTGTCTATCAAATTTGACATTTCATGAAATTACTCTTTTAAATGCCATCTTTCCATAAAAAGCATTTCTCAATTTCTGTTTGTGCTGCATCTACATCGTTTTTGAAAGGCATCCTATGACCTTGTCTAATTTTTCCAAGGGTGATTGGCAGGGAGACCAGGACATGCCCCCAGGGGTCACTGACCTCCATGTGACTGATAAGGATTGGCAAGCCAGCAGCTGCCAGCAGAGTTGTCTTGGAGAGATTTGGAACACAAGCATCAACTCAGCTTCGGTGTTTTGTTTTTCTAGGGTGTCCTCTTCTGCCCTCCTTTGGCCCCTCCCAGGGGAAAGGTGTTGGGTGCTGTCTCTCCAGCTGACTCTTCCCAATTGAAGCGCATATTTCTGAAGTCTCTACAATTTTCTGAGATGAATATTCTATCTACTCTATTCTTTCCCAAATTAGCCATGTAAGTAAGAAGCCTAACCTAGTATTTAATTAAATCATATGCATGAGGTTCATTTTCTATTATATTAGTATTTTTCCCAGTTTTGAGGAGTCTGTAAGATTTGTCAAGTGCTTTCCTTTACCTTCTCACCAATCATTACTAGAATCAAAATAAAGCAAAAAGGAAACAAATGACCCTTAAAAGGGTGAGTAAATAAGATATCCTAATTTATTGATGTTTACTCAATTAACGCTTCTAATATGGAGTTAGTTTATGTATCTAAAATTTTATGAATTAAACTTGGAGTTAGTTTATGTATCTAAAATTTTATAAAATTCTAATGTGTCTGCCATTAATTTATATATTTCTAAATAATTGGGTGCTCTAAAAAATTTAAATTAATAATTTATTTTTCATTTGGTGGTGTTATTATAAGTTTTATGTATTTAATCTTGAAACAACTTAATTATATTCCTCTTTAAATATTAAATTGAATAAGAATGAACAATAGTAAACAGTGAAAAATCATTATAGGGGTATGAAACAAGGAAACAAAAAGTATAATAATCTCTCAGTCTATGTTTGAAAAATAGACAAGACACAGTAGACCTTTAAAAGGAAAAAAGTACAGAAAGTACTTGAGATCATTTTAAGCTTCAGGTTGAGATTTTCAGCTGCCATAGGTCCTCTGCCCACAGTAATTACTTTGCTAATGTCAGCTCCTGTGTCTGCCTTTGGGTCTCTGAATGGTATTCCACAAGGCATTTTTCTTTTTCCTCTGTGTCTGCAAGTGGCAATAGTATTCTTTAGAAAACTACATCACATCCTCACAATCCAAAGATCTTTGGCAGCTTTTATAGATTTCCCTTTTGCAATATCTGAGACATTAAAATTGTGGTGAGTTGGGAGATCCTTTCCAAAACAAAATACTTACCTGTCAGAACATAAATACAGAGGAAAACTCATGAAACAACATCAATCAAAAAAAGAGTGTGTGCTTTTCACAGTTTACTTTTACTGGACTTCCACCAAGAGTGAACTTCTTTTTGTATTTAGTGTCTTTACTCTTCTTTCTAACTACCTAGTATGTTTTAAGTCTCCTCACTAATAAAAAACTGTTCATACTGACCTTGATATCAGGGCTATTGGGCCTACTTGTTCTGCTGCTGTGCCCGCTGCCACGATTGTATTCTGGAATACCTGGAGTGAGAATAGGAAAACATTTCCCAAAATGTGCTGTCTATTAAAAACTGTGGAACAAATCACATATTTTTTTACATGTGCCTAATGTGATTCAAATCTATGAGATTCAAATCACTGAAATGATAAAATGGCATGCATGATAACGGAGGAGTTTACAATAATGTATCCATTGGAAACTAGTGGGGAGTAATCAAATTTTTAAAATGTCTGGTTACATTGTCACTTTATTCACATGATAGTATTGTGTATTGCATGGGAAAAGGACAGCACAATTTATGTTCCTATGTTTAACCAAATACCTTTATTATAGACAAAAAAATACTTTTTCAACCTTAAACATAGATGCTTCTTTTAATCTTTTTTTTAAAACAGATTACTAATTTTGGTAAATATTATTACAGTGAAATTGTAGGATAAGGAACTTTTCTGCTTGTATTAGAAAATGGAAGATGAGTCTTATGCTAAACAGAAACAAACCATAATTCTGGGGGGAAAGCCATGTACTGTGTGTCAACATTTAAAATAAATGTGCAGAGCTTCCAAATCTGTAGTGCTGTGTGGCAAACGCTTTTGGAATATTAGCTTCCAACTTCCCACAGTCTGATTCATTGCCTTAATTTCAGCTTCAAACTCAATGCTGGAAGTGTTCAGATTCTTTTCTCACAGGAGTTTTCAAAAGTATTAATTAAAATATAATAAAATAAAGTGAGGGGTTGAATGGTTTTCAGAGCTACTTTGAATTTTCCTACAGAGAGAAGCCTGGCAGGGCGCACGCGGCGCATTCCAGGGAAGCAGCAGCCATGTAGGGCAGCTCTGGAGACAGTGCTAATTCATTTAGCTCCAGGAAGCCATGCATCACAAGTTGTGTCGCTGGAGAAATTTGCCAAAAGGATGATTGCTTCTTCTGAGCCAAGGGAGTCCAAATCACTTCAAAAACTTTTCCACAAAAATTGTCGGACTGTGGGGTTTAAACCCAGGAGGCCAAACTCTGCCCTGTGATATCTGGTCCCCACTGATGGAGACCACTTGAAAAAGTGGCAGCTGTCTCCTCTGGAATCATGAATTTAGGATGTCCAAAACTGTATAACTTCTCAAAAAAAGTTATATACCCCCAGTTTATATTAGCATATTTCTGTGGAAAGCAGGAAAATTATTTACTTAACCCAAGCAAAAGTCTGGCCTGCTGTTGCAGACCTCATTCAAGCAACTAGTTTTTATCAAAAGTTATAGTAACAAAGAGTTACATTCCTCAGATCAAATAACTGAAATGCCTTAGATAACTGCTTAAAACATCATATGGAAAGCTGTACCTCATGAATGTAAGGATCAAGCTAACTAATTATCCTGTTTCTGAGTATGCACTGCAGAGGCTTAGGGAAGTAAACCAATATATACTGTGAGATTTAAATGACTTTTTTTTTTTTTTTTGGCAAATAATTCCAGGTTCTGACAATACTCAGGGTCAAAATTCTAGAAACAAACACCTCAGAAAAATCAAAATAAAAATAGTAGAAATTAGTATTTTCTGGTTCTAATAGAAAGATAATATAAAAGGGCAAAATGGTCAAAAAGGTTTAGGGAAACGTTTTTAACACTCCTCAATAAACCCGTCTTGTTCTTTTTTGAACATATTTATGCTTCTAACTTTTACATCTTAGGATAATAAGTACAATGTTTACCTATAAGGTGCCTGGGCAAAAATGTTCTTCTGACTGGTAGTTTAGAATTACTGCCTGATTTTTTAACTGGGTGTTCCTTGCTCCTAGCCTTGGGAGTCAGTTCATTAGAAACAATTACTTACAGTTCTTCATAGCAAGTGTGACTTTCTCTGCAGAGAAACTATTTTAGACATGCACTGGATTTCTTTCCATAAGATTTTGGGATTTTTTTTTTTCTTGGATGCTCTATTCAATTCCCACTGTTATGAGAACTGTCCCTAAACTATTTTTGGGAAAAACAGGGTAAAATGTGATTTTTTTTTTCTGAGAAGTCCAAGTGCTTGTGGTTTTTTTCCAATTGGTTCCAATTTTGTTATTTTTTTTCTTTTAGCCTGAGATGTGTCTGTCTCCATTATTGCCCAGAAAATCTCACTAATGGCCTGCATTAGAGTATTCACTTAACTTGAAGAATATTATATGTGAGTATGTGATATACTGATGAGGATTCTTTAATCCTATAGGCTTAATTTTTCTCCTTTTATGTTTTATTCCCTGTGCAGCAGTCTAGTAATTTCTCCCTCAAGATGTTAAAACACAATATTTTTTGTTATATTTTGGATAAAGCTCTGAAGAAAAACAAGAGGTCCTTCAGCAAGGCTATCTCAGGTAACAAAGAGGTGCTAAAAGAGCATTCCATATGTATACAGATGTATTCAAGCACAGAATTGAATGTTTGATAAGTTTTTGTTGTTGTATTTTGTTCTGCTTTCTTTTTGAAGATACTGAGTTTCACCTTAACTCAAGAATAGATCCTGAATACAAAAATAGCACTTTTCATCTAGGAAGTAGATACTGCCTATAAAAGCTAAGACAGTCAGAGGATAATGTTAGATCTCTGATTTTAATTTTTTCTTTTTTTTTTTTTGCATAGAAAACTTACTGTAATCTTAGCCAATTATTTGTCTTTCCTTTTTTCTATTATCCTTAACAAAGAAAGGTATTTGTATCCCAGTTGCTTTTCAGCTCTATCTTCAACAGTGGGTATTATTTTAAAAAGTAGTTTATTTTAACTCATATAACTTCAGAATTAATTCTTGTTTCTTCTTAATACTTCGAGTAGTTTCTTCCAGAAGCTTAGATTTATTTTAGATAAACCAAATCTTCTAACACGCTGGAGTAAGAGAGACCAATCTAAAAATGTATCTGGCATTTTGCCTTGATTTTTTTTTTCTAACAGTTTCAAAAAGAAACAATATATAACCTGGGGAAGTTATCCATGTGCTGAATTGCTTTAGGAGATTCTCTTTTATCACTTAAAGTGCTCAGTGAATTTTACTTCATGCTGCAGTTAAGGACTGTAGCACAGAGTTCTGATTCATTTTTGAAGATATTTTCTCATTTTCCGTCTCATGAAGGGAGGAATGACTCTTTCTCTGACCCTTACTTGGTATGTTTAAAGCTCAGTCATAGAAAAGCTTGCAGAGGGTGTTATGCTTTATTTTTTGAAGAGGGCAAGTAACAATGTTAGAAGTGATATCCCCAAAAACAGGTGCTTTTGTAACATCCACTCTATTGCAGTAAGTCAAATGCAAATTAGCATAATGGAAATATCTCCATTTGGAGATAAGTGTGGAAGAAACCACGTATCTAACAATGGAACAACTTCTTTGTCCTGCCTATCTTCAGCCTGACAGTATTGATAGACACCTTTACCATCCTACTTCTTTAATAGTTTAGGGTAATTCACATATGACCTTCCTTTTAATGAACTGAGATAAATCATTCACTTTTTCATCTTCTTGATCCTGTTTTTTGCACTCCTCCTCACCTTCCTTCCCCACTCTGATCTTTCAATTCTCAGAAAAACAAAGTCTCTTGGTAACAAAGTACACAAAGGCTATTTTCTATCTCTTCAATAAAAGTTGTTTTTCTGAAACAAACTTTTCTCAGCCAGTGGCATCCTTAACTGCTCCTTTGTCATGGTTTCAGCTGGGATAGTGTTAATTTCTGGGAGGGGATCTTATCAATGCCTACAAATATCTTAAGGGCAGGTGTCAAGAGGACAGGGCCACACTTTTTTCAGTGATTCCCAGTGACTGGACTAGGGGCAGCAGGCATAAACTAAACCAGGGGAAATTCCATCCAAATATGAGGAAAATTTGTTTACTTAGAGGGTGACACAGCATTAGAACAGGCTGCCCAGAACCTTCTCTGGGGGTATTCCAAACCTGACTGGACACAGTCTGGTGCAACCTGCTATAGATCAACCTGCTTCAGTAGGGGGATTGGACTGGGTGGTCTCCAGAGGTCCCTTTCAACCCAAACATTCTGTGATAACATGTAGATTTATTTATTTATCTATTTACATATTTAATTTTTTTTTTTTAAATTTCAGCCCACAAAATTTTGTCACTTTTACCCTTCCAGTCCCCATCTGCTGAGGAGAGGAGTGAGCAAGTTGCTTAGTTGCTGTCTGTGTGAAACCACAACAGAAACCATAGATCATGAAGAACTTTTCTTTGGAAAGGGAAGATTTAGTTGCAAGAATGGAAAAAAACTTGTGGGTAGAAGATGAGAATGCAAGTGATAGATGAGGTGATAAAGCAGGGCACAGGAGAGATTAACAGGTTTAGTTCTCTTCGGTAGATAGCAAATTCTTAAAGCATCTCTATTTCTTGTCAAAACAAATCCTAAACTCCTAACAGTCTTTTTCAGTTGGTGACACTAAGTCTTCTCATCAATGGTGCTAAAAAATTTGAAATAAAGAAAATAAAAAAGATTGAAAAGAAAGATTCAGTCACTCAAAAATTTCTATTTTATGTGTCTTTTTAATTTAAGCATTGTTTCTTCTGTTTATTTCTTGGTCTCACACTCACAAAAATGCAGCTGTTTTGACAGTTATTAGTTACTTTTAATGTAAAGACACTACACATTTCCACTATATCTTTTTTTCTCATTTTTCTCCCTAAGATATGGCATTTACAGCTGCTCTTACACTTCTCCAGAGCATTCTGAAGAAAAACCTGACAATGACATACTCAGGAACAGATTGGCACAGAGCAAAGTCCTCCTGTCAACTCTCTACTAATTAGGTAAATGTACACTAGAGGTTACATTCAGACTAACTATTTGCATCAGTATCTCAGATTTAATAGTATAGTCACTATGTCTCATAGCTTCTTCAAAAGCAATTATTATGACAATTATTAGGAGACATTATAAATAATTCAGGACATAATAATGCAAAATAAATCCATTAAGACAAAAGCCCTAGGGCAGAAAAGCCTGGCTCTTGAGAAGTCATGAACAAAGCACCTTTCTTGAAGACCAAGTTTCCTACTATATAGACGAAAGGCCAAAACAGGTTACAAAATGTGTAACATTATCATTCTAACGTTGTAATTCCCATGCTTAACACCTTTCTAATGCAAATAAGGGAACTGAGATTCCTTTGAATAAAAAAAAAAAACAGAAATGTTGTCTTGAAAAGTGTCAGGTAAATTTGACACCGTTACCATATCAAGACTGAAGACTCAGCAAAGATGGGAGGAAGGGCTGGAGGAGGCCTGGGTTACCCTCAGAACAGAGATGTTCAGTGTGCTGGAAGCATAGACCTCAGTCTTCTCCACAATATGTAGCAGAGTGACAGTTTCCTGGACATATGTGGGGAGATAATTTAAATTTTTTTTTTTCCAGTTGCTTGAAGCTCTTGATTTTTAAATCTTCAAATATAGATAATGAAGCTCAGGAGGGATAAGCAGCACCTGCAAAACAACCCCCTGCACACTGCATTGTTTTCTTTCAAAGCATTTTATGTGGTGATTGTGTCAGGCTGTGTTTAGTTCATAATTTATAAGGATTCTGGGTAAAACAGTATAGTTGTGTACAATACATCACACAAGAAAATTATTCTAGGTGGAATCTGGTTTGCTAGTAATAAAGAACATGATTGTTTACATGTTTTAGGAAGCTTTACAATAAGGGTTGACTAATACACTCCAAATATGTTTTAATTGTTTGAAAAATTGTCTGATTAATGTAATAGCCAAGGCTTAATGATATGTATAAGATGCACAGTTGTTTCCATGATGCCTGAAAAGTCCTTGTAGCCAAAATCTTATCATATGCTTTTCTTTCCTTTCCTATTTTTATGAAGAAGCTTGTACTGTTGTAATCCATCTGTGCCTCTTGGATCCTATCCAAAGGCTTTCCATGCTACATTGCCAATACCTATATATCCTATCATAGAATTAAGTAAGTGGACATATACAGATACCTATAAATATGTGGCATTCTTCCATTAAAATTATATATTAAAGAGATAAATCATCGAAGACTGGCAAGGCATGAGTTCTAAAAAAACCACAAACCAACCCACTAAAACAATTTATCCTGCTTTAAGGTATGAAAAAAATTGGTACAGCACTTTCTAGAGAGATATTAAAAAGGCTGACTTTACTACGATTTGTCAATTTTGTATTGTCAAAAGGAGATGAAAAGTTCTGTACAATTCTGATCAAGAATGATTAATTTAGCAGTATTTAATTGTCCATTTAGAATGGAGTTGCTAATTGGATTATTTGACTTTCTGAGCCTCACTACCCATCATCAATTCTGCATGCTGAATGTTAAATACTGGATAAGTCATTTGATTCTCTCTACTACAAAAAAAAAGGTGAAAATTATTTTTAAGTTGTATGTCACCAATGGTGTAAAAGAGATGTGTATCTTTGCTCATAACTGCTAGTACTTAGCTGGCCAGATTTTTTTTTTCAGCATATCTCCAGAGAGAGGGAGTAAAAGAAGGTGTCTGAGTAGTGCCAGGGGGATTTTTCAAAAGTCAGTTGTGTCTGGACAGTCCAGTTGCCTGTTTTAGTGAGATGACTAGTTCTGTGGACAAGGACACAGTGCAGGATGTTACATATTGCAGTGGGTTGGCCCTGGCTGGATGCTAGACACCCACCACAGCTGCTCTAACACTCACTTCTGCAGGTGGACATGCAGAGAATATAAGATAAAAGGTTCATGAGTTGAGATAAGGACACAGAAAGATCACTCACCAAATACTCTCAGGGGCAAAACAGACTCAACTTGAGGATATCAATTGACTTTATTGCTAACAAAATCAGAACAGGATAATAAGAAATAAATCTTAAAACCACCTTCTCCCCACCTCTACCTCCCTTCTGGGCTCTGCTTCCTCCCCACAGTGGTGCAGGGAGATAGGAATGGGGATTATGGTCTGTTCACCACCCATGGTTTCTGATGCTGCATGGGTTACTTCCATGGAGCTGGTCCTTCAGGCACAGGCTGCTTCAGAGTGAGTCCCCCCTGGGATCACAGGTCCTGCCAACAAAGCTGTTCTAGTGTGGGCTCCTCTGTCCAAGGTCTGCAGGTCCCTGCCAGGAGCCTGTTCCAGCATGAGCTTCCCAGGGGGTCACAAGACTCCTCTCAGGCATCCACCTGCTCTGGTGTGCACCTTTCCCACAGGCTGCAGGTGAGTCTCTGCTCCTCCATGGACTGTCATGTGGTACAGGACACAGCTGCCTCAGACCATTGTCTGACCACAGGCTGCAGGAGAATCTCAGCTCCAGCACCTGGAGCAGTTCCTGCCCTTCCTTCTGTTCTGGGTGTCTGCAGGGCTGTTCCTCTCACATATTTTCACTCCTCTCTTTGGCCACAACTGCATTTTTTATTCCCTTAAATATGTTATCACAGATTTGATACTATCATTCCTGATTTGCTCAGTGGTGGGTCCATCCTGGAAACTTGTGGCATTGGCTCTGCTGGACATGCCTCTGGCAGCCTCTCTGAGAAACCACCCCTGTACCCCCCCAGCTACCAAAACCTGGCCACACAAACCCAACACATATGTCTTGACTTTGTCCAGACCATCAGCAAGGTCTCCAGCATACATGGAGAGACTAAAATAGTTGAATTTTTCCATTTTCAAGACAAGGGACAATTTAATTGCTGTATTTCTGCTGTCTAATGGTAAGAGAGAAAATTAATTCAGAATTTTACTAGAAATTTCAACTAAATACAAGTAAAAACTCGGTAACCTTGGGTGTTTGTATTGTATTATCCAGAGAGATTATGAGATCTCTGTACTTAGAGATTTTTAAAATATGACTTGTGATTGGACCAGATAACCTCCTAATAATGGAAGGCCATTTTAGTTTTCAGTTTTCAGAGCATGTTCTGAGCCCTTCAGGCCCCTTTAGGCCCATTATTTAGGCTCCCTTATTCCCCTTGTTCTGTGGTTGTACCATTCTAGAAGGCAGAATCCAGAAATGTATAAAATTCTTTTCCTCTAAACTTCATTAGCAATGTGAAATAGATAAGTTACCAAAAATTCTTAATGTCAAACTTAATGGCTGTGTTCATCACACTGCTGGCCTCAAAAACCTCTTGCTCACTTGGCAGGCAGCTAAGAGGGTTGCCTCATTTAGTCTATTGCAATAGTTGCAACTACAACACTAAATTATAAGAAACCATACTTTACAATTTTTTTTTGTTTTTTTAGCATACTTATCAAAATCTCTCTCAAGATTACAGTAGATGTCATTCATTGATATTCAGCAATGCCAGCTGCATCCCTTATCCACAATAGTTCAGAAACCTATATTCTTTATTCCTTTGTGATAGCCAAGCAGGAATTTTTGCCTGCAACATTAAGAATTTTGGAGGCCACAATAATTAACACTTAGCAGTTTGGCAAGAACAGCTTGTTCCATGTGCTGCTAGTAAGCATTAAATGATAATTCAAAATCAGGGCTTAAGTTGCTCTATAAAGCCTAAACCTTTGTAACATCTACATATAAAAACTTGCATTTTGTTAACCACTGTTTATGTAAGTAAGATAGCAGTCTAAATTAAATTTTTAATAAAAAATTTGTTCCAACTTTGAAGAAAAAAATACTGGAAGAGAAACAAAGTAATCTTGTACTGTTTAAAAATCCCTGTATTCTAGAAAATATCTGGATCAGTGATCAAAGATCTATTAAAATTGAAAGGATTCATCTAATGGTCTTTTGTTCATTTAAAGTGTAATTAATCCAAATTAAACTTGACTCCGGAGAGATTTTTAAATGAAATAAAGTACTTTATGTCTCATTTAATCATAGGAGTTATACATACTTCACTGTCACAAAGGCAAATAGGCATGTGCTACTAAATTTAAGGGACCTCAGCTTTTAATTCTCTAGACTCAAATATTCTATTTTGGTTGGAAAAAAAGAGTGTCACAACTGTCCAGCAGGTCTCAGAGCATTAGTTTAGAAGCATCAAAAAATGCTTTCATTTAAATTCATGATCTGGGCTTATTAAACCTATGCTTGAACACTTTTTTCATCCTTAGCCTCGTAAGAATTTCTTGTAGGAACATTTTCTCAGTTGGTAGGCTTTAGAAAAAGAAAAATATCTTTATAACTTCAGGGAACACCAGTTCATGGACTATGGAGGAACAACCTAAAAAAACCTGATATTTTTAAAGCAAATGAAAAACGTTTAAGAAAAAGTTGGGTTTTCTTTTTTTTTCCCTTTGGTAATAATTGGAATAAGTAAATTCCATATTCTTTCCATATCAGTTTTTTTCTCTCTTATGAATACATGTCATAATGAAACTGAATTTAGGGCCCTTCTCTCAAGTAAATAGACCTGAAAACTGACTAGGTTACATTTTCAAACTGATTCACCAAAAAACTCTGAACTAAAGAAATTCCTTGGATGGGTTTAAGTGTGGGCTGTGCACAGCTGACACACAAGAATTTACAGCTGCATGTTACTCCTATGCTGAGATGGATTTCTGCATGTGCAGTAGAATCATGAACAACAAGTGAGCTTGGTTCTCCTTCCATGGAAATGATGTTTCTTCTTAATTCTGCTGTGAAGATGGTAAATCACTTAATTTACACAGATATACAATGATGAACATGACCTCAGCAAATAATGTTTTTCTTAACTAGATATTAATTATGTCAAGAAAGACTCTTGCATTAACACAAATAGGTGTTAATAGGTGACTTTGAGCCCTGAAGAAAGCTTTGTATTTGATATAGGATTTATGCCCCTATAAATCTGGAAGACAGAAGATGAATGTATATCATATGCATTCAAACAATAACTTCAAATAAAGCTTGAAGCATTACTTAATTTATTGCTGCTGATAAAGTGTTTCTGCAAGAAACTGGCATTTATTTGCATGTTTTTTAGCAGCATGAGCAAGTTCCAAAATTATGAATTAAAATTCATGTCAACCTGTATTCATGCATTGCAAAAGATTAAGGGGAAAACATATTCAAATTTGGCTAGACTAGGTCAAGTACTGAATTGAGAGTGTGTAATGTCATTTGCAATGCAAGTGGTAAATAGGAATTGGACACCAAAAGGACTCTTCAGTCAGTTATGGTTGCAAAATTTGTATTTGCATTTCTGATATAAAATTGTCCATATCTGTTGGTATTTAAAATGGGAAAAAAATTGAGCATTATGCTAGAAAGGATCTTGTCAACACCTAGTTTGAATTTCCATGAATTTAATCTGAAGGGGTATTTGATTTCTGTAGTGAAACTTCTGAAGAGAGCATTAACTTCTCAGTTAATGAAGGACTCATGCCTCTGGGTTTCCTTGCCCACTCCATTTTCCCAACTTGCTCCTCAGAGCTTGATGAAAACATTGCATGATAAATGCAAAACTTACAAGAGTGGGCATTTGGCCAGGGTCTACATGTGTAAACATGCAAAACACCAAGGAACTTGGAAATTTAAATAACCAATCCCATTCTGGTTGGGTTATGAGGTCTGAAAAGCAGAGAAATACCTCATCCTTTGTCATTACTTTATATATTATGAATCACTTTTAGGAAATTATCACCCTAAATCACTGTACTTTTAAGTTGTATTTCCTTATGTGCTTATAAAAAGTATACTTTTTAAAAGGGCTTATTGCCAACCGCAATTTAAAATGATATTAGAAACTTATAAGAAAGTGATAACAATGAGCAGGAATAAAATATTTGAAAGGTTAAAAAATAAAAATAATGCAATTTTACATGTAGCACGTCATAAAAAAGCTACTATTGTGGCAGCAAAACTCTTCAATTTAACAAAAAAATCTAATTGTTATATCTCAGAACTTACTTCTACAAATTTTCAGTAAAATTACTGGGAAAAGAAAATGTCAAATATTGGTTTAAAATAGCTGTTAAGAATAAGAGACAGGACTGCAAAGAAAGCAGGAACTTGACAATTATTTCAGTTATTAAAATTTTTTGGTGTGTGAGCCTCTATACTTCAACAACAGTGAATTTTATACCAGCCATACATGTTTCATTCTTTAAAAATTCCAGAAAATAGCATTTTGATATGAAGCTGACAATTTCAACTGGCAGCTGCTAAATTCAGAACATAATTTATTAAGTAACCTTTTCCTTTGCTTTTATCTAATATTTCTTACGGGCAATTTACAAACCAATAAGTTATAACACATAAAAATAAATAAAAGCAGATATTTATGGTTTACTGGAAGATTAAAAACTCCATATCCAGGACACTGACACTGTAGTAAGAAATATTTTAAAATTCATCCTAGATTAATTTTTAGATTTTGGAAAATTAAAAGCAGATATAGAAATCTTTGTTTCCTAAAATAATAATAAAATTATATAATTCTATATTGCTATTAGTATTCTATATAAGGTCCCACAATGCTGGTTTTCTATTTCAGTTTTTTGTTCATTTCTATGTTTTTCTTTCCTTGTACTATGATCTCTTTGTTACACATCTAAATAAAATTTAGTTCTAGATAGGTTTATTTCCTTCATTTTTTAAGTCAACTTCAGTGCATACCATCTTAGGCCAGTAAGGAATTCTCATAAAAAGTAGGAATAGGAATTCTGCAAAAAATTTGGGTATGTAATAATGAAAATTTTAATGAGTAGTACCTGTCGTCTTCAGAAAATATCTTATTGTTGGCATTACAAAGAAGAAAATACTTCAAACAAAAACAGATATTCAAATAAATGATCTTAAATTGTATAGACTTCCATAGGAATTGCAATTCAGTTGTCTTTACGTACATTTCTTTTTCTTGAGCTCATTTCTCAACATTTCCTATAGTGTATCATTCTGATAATTCATCACAACCTTCTTTCCAGGAGAAAATCTGAGAGCACCCTTTGGGAAATAGAATAAAATCTGAGAGTTTGGCCTAAAGAGGAATATCAAAACAAAGCTAATCATACTGCAATCCTCGTAAGGCAGAGTAGAATCTTTCACTTTTTTTATTGTTATTAAAATAATTTCATACATTGCCTTTAGCCAAAATAATCAGGGCTTTCTGAGGAAAAATTAGAAAAAATAATTACTTCGTTTTCTTAAAAAAATATATATCTACTTCTCTCTAGACATTTTCTCAAGGAAACAAACTATATTAATTTAAAGAACACAGGGAATCCTAAACCACTGCTTTGTAAAGCTTAGAGAAAAGGCAGAAAAGTATCCTTTTATTCCAGATGTGCACAAAAAAGACAGGAAAACTGAATCATTCCTGTTGTCTACCTATTTTTTTCCTGAGTGCATGATACACAGAGGAATTATGTCAATTACAGACATTCCCAGAGGATGACACGAGTCTAGACAGCAAAAATCCTGCCCTGGGAGTTTCTGTGCTAATAAACATTTGATGCCTTCCAGATTTTCTAATGCAGTAGGTATCAGGTATTTAACTTAATTGAATAATCTCTTTTTTGGTGTTTTGGGGCTTTGTTTGTTTGCTTGGTGAAATATTTTCTCCTGTTGAAGGATAGAAGGAACTCAAACCTTTTGTTTGTTTACTTTGGATTTTTGGGGGTATTTTTTGATTTGATGTTAAAATTTTTCTTCAAATTGAATTTTGATGTCAGCTTGCATTAAATATATATTAAAAGGGTGAATTTTATTTATTAGAATGGTTTGAATTTACAGTGTAATCTTTCCATGAAATTCAGAATGCCATGTGAGAAAATCCTGCAGGTATAAGGGGATTAGATTTAGTCATCCACCTTCGCTGGGTTGCTAATGGTGACAGAAGAGAAGGAAAGACCACAGCTGGATGCAGGCTAAGTTGAGTTTAAATTTCCTTAGCATTTTCTTTTATTGAGGCAGTAGAAACTGTTAGTATTCAACTCTACAAAAATATTTTTGAAAAAAATCTCCAACCAGAAACACACCATATTTGTATAAATATCTTTGGATAAATATGCTTATAAGCTCAGGTCATTTTTTATTATCCTGTAAATGATATTCTACTTTAAGTAAGGATAAAACCTTTGTTTGAGGTAGCCTACCATACCAATGCTACCTCATACCTTACTGATTTTTATAAAGAAATAAAAATGTGTGCTAAGAGTTGATGAATCACTGACTGGGTTACTGTGTTTGATGTTCCATTGGCTTAGATTTAATGGGAGAAGGGGGAAAGAAGGTAAACACAGTGATGGATATTTCAGTGATAAAATATATCTCCTTACAGATATTTTTAATTACTTTTCTGAAGTGATGTTCTATTCTGTATAAACATATGTGTTCTGAAGTACATAGGGAGTATTTAATTATGTATCTCTCAGTATCTCTCTCAAACACATTTCACAGAGCCTTTAGCAGTGCTTCACCTTTTTTTTTTTTTTAAGATTGCTTTTGAGCATTGATATTTTTATCCCAGTTTGTACAATTCCACATTATTTTCCTCTGTGGTCTGATTGGACTGGCAAGCTCTTGAAATGATCTAAATGAGTGCAGAAAACACCAGTAAACAAATGATTGAACTGGATTTTGACATAGGATCAAGCAAAATTCCAGGAAATGATGTTTTAAATAGTGTCTGTTGTCTAAAAGCAATGATCTATTTTTGTTTTGTTTTAGGACAATTGAGAAACTTGCAGTGATTCTTTTTTTTCTTCAGTGAAAACAAAGATTAACATCTTTCAGAGGGGGATATCTACAGAGGAAATACTCAAGGCATGAGAAGAAAATGACTTCTGAATATATGATGTATGCATTGTGCAGTCTTGGTCAAGGGGCTCCTGAGCTTTACTAAAACATGTGCATATTACAAAACCTTTTACAGTTTGTTCACTAAATTTATAGCAATACTGCAAAATTCAAACAAAGCAATAAGCTTTAGAGAACACACTACGTCTCCAAGACAGTTATTTATTGTGTGTCCTCCTCCAAGCAGGCCTCAGTAATAAATATTGTTGGATTTTCTCCTTTAAAGTGTGGGGGGGGTTGTCTGCCTTTTTTCTTCGCTTTAGGGTTTGTGTCATTTTAATTTTGCTATTTGTACCATTTCATATCTGAATCCAGGCATTTAAACTCTGTGGAATTAGAACAGCCATGCTATTAATTTGTTTGTTTTCCTGTAATGCCTCTTACTGGAGCTGCTGGGCTTGCAGGAAACATAAGATTTCTTTGAAGCTATATTTGTATTGCTTTAAGAGGTTTTTTATTTCTACCATATAATGGAAATTTAATACTATAATGGTAATAGTAATAGTAATAATTTCATATGATTTGTTCTACTTTATGACTCTTGCAAGTAAAGTATGTCATGGAGTCATAATAATACAATAATTTGGAATCTAATGTGACCTGAGGGGGAAAAAGCTTTTTTTTTCTTTAAGATCATTATGATACTCCCATTCTCCTAGACTCCTAAATCTCCTGTTCTTTATCCTATTAACATAATTTACATATGTGACCGAGATAATTGTCTGAGGAAAAGCGACCTATAAATAAGACCTTTTGCAGAGCTGCCTTATAAATACCAATATATCTTTTCTGTTACTATTGGAAAACTTTGTTAAGTATTATTTTGGAGGAGGGATGTTTAAAAAAAGACCCCAGTTCTTATGACACTTTATTAACAAAACCCCAAAATTATTTCATACTTCAAAGTTTAATGTGGCACTTTTCAAGACAAAAACAATATTTTCATTTTTACAGCTTTGCTTTACATAGAGGATACTTCAATATAAAAGATATTTCTGACCTGGTACATGGTAAATTTCAAGTTTAAAAATGTGGATGTTTCTAATAATATTTTTTTTGCTATAAATAAGTTTTAATGAGATTTTATTGTTTAAAGAACTTTGGTTCTTATCATACTTCTTTAAAAAAATCAGAATTTCCTAAAAATTAATTATTAGCCAGGTGTTGCACAGAAATTGTAGAGAGCTTATAATAAATAGATATATTTCCTTTAAGATCTTATCATCTTTCAATGACTCTGTCCAGAAATCTTTCTAAGTTTTAAAAGAAAAAATCCTGAACTGAGATTAGTAGGCAAAAATGTGAAAATGTTTTCCAGGAAAAAGTGCTTTGAAACTCTCAAGTGTTCTCAAATGTTTTTATTCTGTCTATATACTTTCAAATTCAAAAAGCTCTGCAAGATGAAGATTAGATTGTCTCCTAATCTTTCTATTACTTAAAATCTTTTGGAACTATTATATATTAATTTCATGAAGTTTAGAAAATATTTCTCTATTGAAAATTTTCTTAATAATTTTTCAGCTGGTTATGACCATTATCACACTTCTCCTATAGGTAATTCTTAACTGACATTAGATTTAAATTCTTTTGCTATTACTGTATTTAAAAAAAAAACAAAAAACAAACAAACAAAAAACCCAAAACAAAATAAAACAAAACAAAACAAAAAAAAAACCAAAAACAAAAAAAAAACCAAAAGAATGAGTGATAATAATTACTCTTTTATAGTTTGATGGTTCTTTTGACTTCTCAGTCCTATACTTTATGTCCTTCCTGTCCAAAGACATATTATCTTCTTTTTTTTTAATTATTTGACAGGTTATCTAATTATTAGCTTCCATAAATAATTAGGAAGGATTTAAACTTCCCTTCACCTAGATAAGGCTGATAGAGCATGCACAAATTACAAACTCATGGTAAGTTATAGAATATTTACTGGACTTCTTGCCTCTTCAAGACAGCCAAATGTTTGTTGAGACCAAGTTTTTCACATTATTTCTATGTAGTCTATGGCTGTCTCTTACTGTCTGCATTGACACTATTAAAAGCCTAATGAGAGGGTGATAAATAGAGTATTTAACTGTTGACATATGGTAGAGGATGGTTTGTGAGCTGATGTAATGCCTGAGAGCCTCAACTCAATCCAAACACGCATTAAAAACCTTAAAACTTATTTAATAACTCAGTCACTTGTCACAGAGAGAATAGGATAATAATTAGGGCGCTAGTCAAGAATTTATAAAAATAGGATTCAATTAAATACTTTGCCATTTGTATATAGCCTTAGATAAATTATTTGGGTTAGATTTTCAACAGTATTTGGTAGACAATGTGGAATTCATCTCACTTGAATTTAACTGTCAAAAATGGAAGTATTTAACCTAAGTAGTTGTTCCAGGTCTCTTTGCAGGCAGGGAAGAAGGAAGATAGGTCCCTCTAGAGCAAATATCATCCCATTTCTCTTTTTCTGCCTCAGAGAGAACCTATATAATTAGCTTCAACTAAATGCTTTGCCCTTACAACTCTGTCCAAAAAGAGCTGATGATTTCTGTGACTAGATGGTACTTTCCCTACACCAGCAACAACCTGAAGAAAACTCTATTATGTGAGATGGGTCAATGCATTTGAAAGAGTGGCATGGGTGTCCTGAAGGAAAACTGTGTTCTTGACACTCAAGTACATGAGACACTTAAAACATTCTAAAACTGGACAAGTGATCGGTCACTGAGTCCCCTCTGGGGACAGATGGTTTTGCATATAATATGTATTGATGGAAATTATGAGCCCATGTACATATTTACACCCAAGAATGTGAATTAATGTAATACCTATGAACCCATTTTCATTTTGAACACCTGCTGCATTTGCCTTCAGCTTTGCCATTGCAGGAGAGAGTCATCACAGGATGTTTTTCCTTAAGGGTGCAGCAATACACTCTGAAAGCTCAGTCTAAACATGTGTTTTAATACAAACATTTTAGAAATTCAGTATGGGCACAATAGAAGTAACAACTATGGCAGGGGAGGAGGAAGAATAGGGATTTTGTAGGCTTATATAACATAATTTGGCACCTGACAAATTATATGTTAAGGATTTAATTATGCAAATAAAAACTCTGGAAGAACAGGATCACAAGACTCCCCAGAGTACACACTAGAAAATGAAGAAAAGCACCATTAGAAATGCAATATATATACCACTTACTATCAGAAATGGGTAGGTTTCTTTTTTTGTGATTGAATCTTTTATTTTTTTAGCACTCATTGAAGTGATTTTTATGAACACATGCCAGTATTATTTCATTATTTATCTGCAATTCCTACTACTATATTGCCATTGCAACTTTCCTTTTGTTTTCTGGGGGGTTTGTGCTGAATTTTTGTTTATTTGCTTCTGAATTAATTTTTATTCACTCCCTTCAGTCTAGTTAAATATGATGGGAAAATTTAAAGTATAACAGAAAAATAAATTGGTCTGATTTTTATTACAAAACTTTTTAGATTATTAGGAGTTGGTATTTTGAGCTCCACTTGGTTTTGGCAAGTATCCTCTTTTCATCTTTAGTTAAACATGCAAATATGTAAAAAGTGTGCCTTGCAAAAATATCTTAAGTGTTTACAATGTAGTATAAAATATGCTCAGCTTTTAATTTCCGGGGCTATGGGATGGTTACGTCTAAAAGTTCCTTAATGAAATTCTGAAAATATACCTCTGGGAGGCAATTTCTTTTTTTTCCTTCATTTCCTCATTTATTCAGTGGGGAAAGTATCACTCAAATTGTGGCAAGGACCTCTGTCTCATTTTTCTTAGCCATTTTGAGATTCTCGAATTGCTCTGTAGAGTTCAATATTTGGTCTGAAGCTTAGTTGCAGAAGTGAAAGGTATTGCCCTTGCCCTTTTAGCACAGGAGGATGAAGAACCAGAGGGTGTTTGATTGAATGAAACAGTGGAATGAGATACAGATTATAGAAATCCCAAATATTAATGCTCAGTTCTGAATTTCAGCAGGTGAAAGTGGACAAAAAGAGGAAATCAAGAAGGCACAAGCCTTAAGCAACTTCCAGATGTGTAGGAACTGAGTAAATATGGTTTTCCAGTAGCTCTTGGTAGGCTGTGTTGGGTGCCAGGGGTGTCAGGGCTGCCCTTGCCCTGAGCTGGGTTTCCCTTAGCCCAGCCTTTCTGAGCTCCAGCCCTGGGACTGACACCAGGGAATGGGAATGGCAGACCCTGGCAGCTCCAGCCAGGCAAACAGCCTCTGGAAGTACTGAGGTGGGGAGGTGGGTGGTGAGGGCAGCTGTCACATCTTTCTTGAGAGCAGGGAGACAGGAGTAGTCTGGGGACAAACAACTGAATAAAAACATCCCCAAGCAGACCCATGAGTGAGAAGACCCATGAGAGAGTGAGACACTCTCCCTCCTCCATGAATATCACACTCCTCCTGGCAAAGACAGGATGCTGAATGCCAGTCTCACTTTTCTCAAGAAACACTGAAACAGCCAACTACAAGTGCCCAAGATGTGTTCTGGAAGACTGAGTGTAAAACTAGCAAAAATAGGTATATAATAGTATGGACTTTTTAATGTAAAAATTGTATAATGATCTATAACTCTGCTGTCAATGAGGGTTTTTTCTGATTTAATTAGAATCTTATTTAATCTGATTTGGGCTGTAAAACTTTTAAAACATTAGTTGAATTGCCAGTAAATTCATGGGTCTGTGGCTTTTGTGGTTTCACCTCAGGTGACAACTAAGTGCTGTGGAGGCACTCACTTGCTTTCCACCACTTTCCACCTCTCACATGAGGGAGGAGAATTGGAAAGAAAAGGTAAAGCTCATGGTTTGAGATAAGAACAATCTAATAACTGAAAATATGAGTGATAATAATAATAATAACTAATAAAAATAATAACAAACAGCATCAATATATATCACCAATCTTAATCATACTAAATAATCCATGTGTTATCAACTTTTTTCTCATGCTGAATCCAAAACACAGCACTCTACCAGCTACTACCAATAAAATTAATTTGGTCCTGGACAAAACCAGGACAGTGACATACTCTCATTTTTTCCATAACAAGACCTCAAGCAAAACATTTAATTACAAGTTCAGTAGTTAGTATATGTATTTTCTTGCATTCAACATTTCTTGCACTCATTGCATCTCTTTCTGCTTTTATTCAGCACTCCACTGCTGGCAGAAAACAAACATATTTTTAGTAAAATCTAAATTAAACATCTTAGTGCCACAAATTCAAGACACAACTTTATAGAGCATAAGTGCAGCAGCAGTGTTTTCCTGTGTTGGTGTTCAGCTCACAAAAAAAAAAAAAATTAAAAGAATGTAAACCTACATCACATGACAAAATGTGCACTTCCTTCAAATACTGCATTCAGACACCACTGCAATGTAGGTGGTTATTACTTCTCTGCTGCTTTTTCTTAATATAATGTAATACATTAACAATGAAAATGATATTAATATCTACTCAACATAAAATTTTATTCAAATTCCAAGTCCAAAATTTCACAAAAAAAAAATTTATTTTCAATGCTGAGTTCAGCAGGTCCCAGAATTAAAATATGTTTGCTTTTTAGCATCTTTGAACTCAACATGTATTAAAATTACTATAAAATGTGTCCTGTAAATGCAGTACATTGTGCGAGTTTCACTGTAAAATATTAATTCACGGTTTATTTAATTACAGAAGACAGATTTGCCCCTTCCCTCTTAACAGCCACAGCATAAAAGTTCTTGTTTTCATTTTAGTTAAATGATGCAAAGGGTCTGGAGCAGAAATCTCCTGAGGAGTGTCTGAGGGAGCTGGGTGGGCTCAGGCTGGAGACAAGGAGGCTCAGGGAGGAACCTTCTGGAACTCTACAACTCCCTAAGGGAGGGTGCAGCCAGGTGGGGGTCGGGGTCTTCTCCCAGACAGCAAGTGACAGAAGAGGAAACAGCCTCCAGTTGCTCCAGGAGAGGTTTAGATTGGATTTTAAGAAAAAACTTCTTCATGGAAATGTTTGTCAAGCATTGAAAGATGTTGCCCAGAGAAGTGGCGGAGTCGCCATATCTGTAGGTATTTAAAAGAAGTGTAGATGTAGCAACTGAGGATGTGGTTCAGGGCTTGACAGTGCCAGGTAAACAGTTGGATAACTTGATCTCAAAGATATTTTCCAATCTAGTTTTATGATTCAATGTGTTTGAGTTTGTTTTGCTGGGTTTTTTGGTTTGGGGTTTGTTTTTTTTTTTGTTTGTTTGGGTTTTTTTGTTTGGTTGGGGGTTTTTTTTGAGGGGGTGGGGAGGGAGATTTTGGTTTGGTTTGGTTTGGTATGGTTTGGTTTGGTTTGGTTTGGTTTGGTTTGGTTTGGTTTGGTTTGGTTTGGTTTGGTTTGGTTTGGTTTGGTTTGGTTTGGTTTGGTTTCCCTCCGGTATTTCAAGTATCGGATATTTTGAAGTGTAAGAAAAGAACATCCAAAGACGGCAAAACTTCAGGTATTGCTTTCAAAGAAATTTTCAAAGAAGATTTCAAGAAGTACAGTACAATGCTTGCTGGCATAAGCCCTTTTCCAAGTTCACCTCTAATTCTTATGGCTATTATTTATTATTCCTTCCTTTAAGGATCTGAGCATTTATTAACTTTGTGATCAAAGCAGTGAAGTCTTAGGATATGACATAAAAGCTTTTAAAAAAATCTGTATTTTTGGCACATGCTGTTTCAGTGGATAAAACTGCAAATTTTTATCATTATTAGGTAAAATTCACTTATTAAACAACAGGCTTTGGTTCAGTAATGAAAATAGTCTCTTTTTTATCTTTTACTTGTTAGTGTGTCTATTATTATAACTCATGCTGTGTAACTGAGTGTCACATCAATAGGCTCAAGATGATGTAGTGAAAAACTTTGAGGTTGCTTTGAATTTAAATCCATGGGAGAAATATGAAAGATTTATAGCTGCATTTTTTACAGAGATTGCAACTGGGCTTTTATTGTGTTATTATTTATGTAGGAGCGTATGTATAGACAGCATGTTAACTCTTATCAGTGTGACTGACCAACACAACAGAAAAAGGCTCAGAGAAGGGCCCAAGTGATGTGCTGGTGAAGTTTCCCATTTTGGAATGCTCTTTGAATTCCCGAGTCAGCTGATGCAGCACAGTTTTGTCTCAGTCATTTGATTTATCTGCCCATAACTTGAGGTGAATAGTAGGTGCAATTTGTATCAGAGAGAGCTGTAAAGCCTTTCTGTGGGTGGTGCATGGGATCCTATAGAGAGGCAAGGAGAATACCCTCATGCCCTTCTTGTCCTCCCCAAATAAATGTCTGTGTTGTTTTTCATCTCTCACTTGAAATATATACTCTTCATCCTAGACAAGTAGTTGTCACTTGGTTCATGTATTTATTTTTCTTTAGCAGGAAAGAGTCCCAGTCTCTAAAAAGTCTTTGGGCAATGCTGTAATCAAAATAAAAGAGCTATTAAGTGTGTTCAGTATTCTTAATAATTGATTTCAAGATATACATTTCTTAGACACCATCAAGGGGGTTTTAAAGTGGCAACTTTACATATACATAAATGATTAAATTGGCCATTATACATTAATGTGTCTAAGTTCCTTTCTTGCCTTCTCTTCCTTTTTTTTACACAACGCTACTTAAGTCTTGCATTCTCTGTCATGTTAGCTTTTTAAACACTCTGCTTCTTGCAAGAACTGCAGAAAAGAAATTTACATTATGCCCTACTAACAGTAGGTAGGAGAATACATGTGGATAGATAGTTATTTGAAAGTTTCTGAGCTCATTTGAGCAGCTCTGAGAGCCCACCTGCCTCTCCTGCCTTCACATTTTGGAAAGTAGGGCAGAACTTTTGAAAGCACCTGTTCTCTTAACTAGAGGAGCAGTCTCAGCCAGTCAGGTGATTCATGTTGTTTGGATCTTTGAATTATTTGAGTTGTTTGTGAGTCATTTTTGCTTACATGTGTCTACTAATACTATTAGAATCACAATAATTTTCTTTAATGATTTTAAGCTTGCTATACACATACAGACTTAATTAGCAGCTGGAGAGATGAACATTAGCAACAGGCCAGAAAAGCTGAGAATGTTGAGAAGAGAACCTTTTCCTTCAGGTTTACAACTATTTTGTAATGGCTGAGCACAGATAACCTTAAATCAACTACTTTTCCATTACCTTGCAATGTGTTTTCATATTTAGATTATTTCTTTTCAATTATTATTAGGTAGTGAAAGAGTAATTTCCTCCTCCATTAAAGAAATACAATCATAACCTGACAGCATATTGAGATTTATTACAAAATATTTTTCTTTTCCATATTTAGCCTTGACAATTTACATACTTAGCCTTGACAACTTAGTGTATTGGGGGGGAGGGGAAGTAAATGTGGTATACTTTGGGGAAATAAAACTGTTCTCCTACACTGAAAAAAATCAATGGATAGAGGATGATCTGAAGGTTGCTATCATATAATCTTGGATTTGTTTATATAGATACACATTATTCCTTAAAGAATGTCTTTACTAATCTTTCTAAAGTGCCACACATCATGTAAAACTCACTTAATCTCTGAACAAACAGTACCTCGGATTTTCAAGTGGAGCATAGATAATTCCTCACTTTTTTCTGCAAAATGAAATGTTTTCTATGTCCTTTTGTCCTTTTGCAGTGTGATCAGATCATAGAATCATTAAGATTGGAAAGGACCCCCAAAATAATCATGTCTAACCAATCACATATTCAACCTGTGTAATTTGGATTTTTTTCTAAACGTGTGAAAGAGTGTACAAAAAAAAGTAAAGAAAATAAATCCTAAGTGGTGCTGTTGCTTTGACTGAAAAAAACTTAAAAGTTGTTTTAAAGGTAAGTCAACAGGAACTTCCCCATCTTCCCCAGTCACTTCAATGGCGTGGGTTTTTTGAGGTAAAGCAACTGACACAGGATCAGAAGCCACTATTGATTCCTAGACCCTGAAGGACCTTAATGGCCTAAGAAAGGATTGTACTCGAAGACCTGATGAATCTGTAGTTAGCTGGTTAGTCCGTCTTTGGGATGCTGCAGGTGAGGCTACAATTCTGGATGGCACTGAAGCGAGGCATTTGGGATCCCTGTCACAGGATCCTGTTATCAACCAAGGAATGATGAGGGGGGCTGACTCTCAAAGTCTCTGGGCACGGGTTCTGGAAAGTGTGGCACAAAGATATCTGTGTGCAGATGATCTCTATATGCAGCAAACCCAGTGGAAGACAATAGAACAAGGGATCCAACGCCTGAGGGAAATGGCAGTGGCACAGATTGTTTTCTCAGATAGCTTAAACACTGTAAACCCAGACTTGGTTCCATGTACCTCTGTGATGTGGCGAAAACTCATACGACTTGGGCCACAAGAATACGCTTCTGCTTTAGCAATGATGAAGCGAGAGGGCAGGGATGAGACCGTGCTCGATATGGCCAGGAAACTCCGAGCATATGCAGATGCCGTGCATGGCCCAACACATGCCAGAATCGCAGCTGTAGAAACACGTCTGCAGAAATTAGAAGATAAGATGGAGGAGAATCATAAGAATCTTAGGGAGGAGATTAAAGAGGGCTTTCTCCAAATCTCGGCGGTACAGATCAGAGGTTCTGATACCCAACGCAGACGTTCCCCAGATGGGGAGAGAAGGTACACTCCACGAGCCGAGCTGTGGTTTTACCTGCGTGATTGCGGAGAAAACATGAGGAGATGGGATGGGAAATCCACTGCTGCTCTGGCACAACGGGTGCGTGAATTGAGGGAAGGCAAGACTCAGAGAGGAAGTTCCACCAAAAGGGAAGCAGCTCCAGTTGCCCGTAGCCGAACGGCCAGGTATGATGATGATGACATGTCTGATCCCCTTGAAGGAACCTCCAAGACATATGCCCAGGGAAAGAAAGATAACCAGGCTTAGAGGGGCCCAGACTCTGGCCAAGTAGAGGATAGGGAAAATCGTGTTTTTTGGACTGTGTGGATTTGTTGGCCTGGCACATCAGAACCAAAAAAATATGAGGCCTTGGTCGACACTGGCGCGCATTAATCCCACCAAGACACGTAGGGGAAGAATCTGTTTCTATCACTGGCATGACAGGGTGGTCACAGGATTTTACTTTGGTGGAAGCTGAGGTGAGCCTGACTGGAAATGAGTGGAAGAAACATCCTATTGTAACTGGCCCAGAGGCCCCATGCATTTTGGGCGTAGACTTCCTCCGAAGTGGGTATTTTAAACACCCAAAGGGACTCAGGTGGGCATTTGGAATAGCAGCTGTAGAGACAGAGGGCATCAAGCAATTCAACACCTTGCCTGAACTATCAGAAAACTCATCTGCAGTAGGGCTCCTCAAGGTGGAAGAGCAATGAGTACCAATTGACACCTCAACTGTGCACTGCCAGCAGTACTGAACAACTCATGATCCCAGTCCACAAAATGATCTGAGAGCTGGAGAGCCAAGGGGTGGTCAGCAAAACCCACTCACCCTTCAACAGCCCCATTTGGCCTGTGAGGAAATCTGAAGGAGAATGGAGATTGACGGTGGACTANGGAGAAGCAGATTGATGGTGTGCCCCAGACATGCCAAGGCAAGCGCTATTTGCCCACAGTGGTGGAGGCCACCACAGGATGGCTGGAGACTTGCCCTGTGCCTCATGCTATGGCCTGTAACACCATCCTGGGCCTTGAAAAGCAAGTCCTTTAGAGGCATGGTACTCCTGAGAGGATTGAGTCAGACAATGGGACTTATTTCAAGAATAGCCTTATCAACACCTGGGCTAGGGAACATGGCATTGAATGGGTGTATCATATCCCCTACCATGCACCAGCTGCAGGCAAAGTGGAGAGGCACAATGGACTGTTAAGAACCACCTTGAAAGCATTGGGGGGGGATGGATTGGATTTTCAAAAATTGGGAGCAGCATCTTGCAAAGGCCACCTGGTTAATTAACACCCGAGGTTCCACCAGCCGAGCAGGTCCTGCCCAGTCTGAATCCCTGAAGAAAGTAGATGGAGATAAAGTCCCAGTGGTACATGTCAGAGGTTTATTAGGGAAAACAGTGTGGATCAATTCTGCCTCGAGTACAGACAAACCCATTCATGGGGTTGTTTTTTCTCAGGGACCAGGTTGCACATGGTGGGTAATGCAGAAAGATGGAACAACACGATGTGTACCTCAGGGAGATCTGATTGTTGGGTGAAAACTATGTGCAAATATCACTGCTTGTTGAATGTTACTGCCCTTGTCTGTATATAGCTATATACTATATCTGTATGTATAATGTATGTGTTTGTAGAGTTGGAATATATATTAGTTTTAGTTGTAATCTGATGATACGGGGATAAGGGGTGGAATGTCCTGGGTTGACTTTATGAGGCTCGTTATCCCCATTCATCTGTGTAGCTCAGCAAATAAGTTTTTGCACCTTTAAGATTGATTCTGAGAGCGAAGAGAGGATGAAGGCTGCAGTTTGTTTTCACACTTTGTTCTTCCCTCCTCCACATCCCTTCGGCGGGACGGTGTGTCTGCAGCGGGACAGAAGCTTCTTCACTTTTAGTTAGCTTTAGCTAGCTGAGGCAGAGAAGTTCTTTGGACCGCAGTTCTTTTGGTTTTTTCTTTGGACCTGTTTAAACCTGCTCTGGACTGAAACACCCAGAAAAGGACCAGGAGCTCAGACCTGTGCCCCACCGGGCCGGGGCTGTGGCATTTTCAGCTCCAGAGGGACTGATAACAGCCTGGGACTCTCTGAGTTTGTCATCTCTTTTGGAGCGGGAAGATGTTTTATTGTTTAATACTGTTCATTTTGTGCTGGTGAATGCTTTGTCTGTTAAATAAACATTTTTTCCACTTTTCTCCAAGGAAATAATTTTACCGAACCATCTGGGGGGAGGGGCTGCTTGAATTTGCTTTCTAGAGGAAACTCTTTTAGGGGATTTTCTCCCAAATTTACCCTAAACCAGGACAAAGTATTATGCACTTTCAGCTCTTCAGTGGTGTTTGTGTGCTTTATATTAATCATGTTTTAAATGATTAATCATAATTAATACCTTTTAAAATTTATTCACCTTCACATACAGGAGAGGCCAAACATTTTTGATGATAATAACTGTTCTGATTAGTTATGTCTGAGTTTAAATTTAGAGTATTACCTAATTACTGTTGTTATATTATATGCTTCGGAAAACTGAGTTTCTTTTTAGAATCTGTCTTTCTAGAGAGAAGCAGCACAGGCTGTAAAGGCAATGTCATACAGAAATTTTAATATATGTGGTAGAAGATCTGTTGATAGCTTGATATATCCTGATAAAAGCAATGAGCATTTCTCATTTTAAAATCTCTTAATTGTTCCTTCTTATTTTTTTTTAATTAAATGAATTTTCTCTTGCTTCAATTAGGACAATCAGATATTGTTTAATGGAATTCTGCAGAAGGAATATCTACCACATGGTATATGGATAAATCATTCTCCTATCCTTTAGGAAGAGGATGAAATGAATTTCTATTCTTAACTGTCTTAATCAAATCAAGATTAGTGTTTTTATTATTGCAAGGATCTATTGATGGAAACACTAAGGAAAACTTACAGATCTCTGTTGGTTTGATTGCCTGGTAGAACTACTCATAGAGTATATTTCATCTGTTCTTTAAATGTTATTAATTAATATGCTTGCAGTAAAAAAACACAATTTGTGTTGTGCCTTGACTGAATAAAGAACTGTTCAAGTCTTTAACAACCAATCTTTTCAGACATATGCACAGTTGGGAAAACATACAGATTATGAGGAATAAAACAGGAGACAAAAATTACCCAGGTGTTTTCAACAGAGATTATCATTCTATCTTTTCTCAATATGCTCACAGCTGGCAGCCTATAGGACTTTAAAAGTGCCAAAGTAATTAGAAACAGATTTAACAACAAAGCATACTGTGTAGAATATTTAAGTCACCTGATAATAACTAGTAAATATAAAATTAGTTGAAATAAAATTAAACTAGCTTTAAAAACTTTTTTGAAAAATGTTGAAATTTTGGCTCTGAAAAAGAAATCCTAATTTAAATGTTTTGCTACAGGATAAAGCATTACTTAGAATAACAAATCTCTGTATTTTATGGGTTTGGATTAGTTTCTTTCTAATGAAAATCTGACTTTTCCAAGGATGTAAAAAAACCACTCTCATTCCTCAACAGATCTATATTCTACATACAAAACTAAACTTTGTGACAGCTACTGGTAATGTAACTTAATCACATACTCAGAGAAGTCTCAAAAAGGACAACACATTTGATTCTGTTCTTTGGTCTGGGTTTTGTTTTTTGTTCCTATACTAAGCATTCCTTGCAATATGAAAATTCAAATGCATTTATTTCATAGCAATATATATATAATATACACACATATATGCGAATATATACTTTTGTGGATTGTGTGGCAATTGTTTTTTAATGCCTGTCAATGAACAGGTTTTAAAAGTTGCTGTTTTCAGCATCTTTCAGAAGTACCAGAGAGCATCAACCTCCTTGCTTCCTCCTCTTCAACATTCATTTACTGCCTCTCAACAGAGATTCAGCTCATCTGTCATCCTCAGCAATAGCTAAAATTATTTTCAGCTCTGTCAGCTGGGGACTCACAAGGCAAGAAGACTAGTCTAGGGCTCTTTTAAAAATGATATCTAAATGAAGTGTGGCCTTTATGCTTCCTGACCTATTTTTGCAAATGCTTGCTTCTGAGTCAATGTGCAAATATTGTTTTTCCTACCCTTTTAATTAATATTATTGGTAATACTTTATTAAATAATTGCTTAGTTCATATATTTTCTTCATTAATGTCTGTGTCAATATGACCATCTAACATTAACAGTAGTCGTAGTTGGGTTGATCCAAATATATAAATTAATTTTGAAGGATCACTTTGTACATGATTATTTGAAATGGTTTTCTTGATTACACAAATGGAGAATTCTCATTCATGATTTTTATTTCTGATTTCTGTGCTTATAGAGGATAAAATATTTGGGAAATACTCCGGGTTTTTTGCACATCTCATCAGGAAGAGATGCTTGTTTGAGGAATATATTTGCCAGTGGAAACTCTATTGGTGACATATAAAGATCTCCCTAATGGTATGATTCAGAGTCTTGACAACTGTGAAGGAACACACAACAGATATCTCCAATATTTTCTCAGCTATAGAAAACATGAAGGGAAAAAATACTCTGACTGAGATATTTATTGCACAGGTGAAAAAAAGATGAAAAATATAGGATTCTTTTCCTGTTGCTTAGTGGCACAATATACAGATATTTTATGTATCAATAGTTTTAAATACTAGATAAATTATTTTTCTTTTAAAAAAAAGCCTCCCAAGAGTAAATAGGGAGTTGTTTGTTTGTTTGTTTGTTTGTTTTTTGTTTGTTTCTTGGGTTTTGGTTTATTTGGTTTTTGTTTTGTGGGTTTTTTTACTTTTTGTTTTTAAAAAATTTTCTTATAAAGTAGATGGCATTTTGCTGTCAATTCTTCTGTTGGGGAGCAGGAGCAAATGTAAGAGAAGATCAGTGTGAAGCAAAATGACAGTTCTCAGCATAATATCTTCTGCAGGTTAAGTTGGCAATTGTTGCTGCCACTGCAAACAGCAATAACAGATTCCATACTGCACCATTAAATTAAATCACATGCTGCATTTTTTCAACCAGTACTGTGAGGTAGTGATACTGAGATGCAGAGTCATGACTTACTCTACACCTTTTACTATTGCAGTTCCCTCTGTCCTTCAGAAATAACGAATAAAAAGCACTCTGAATATTTGATCAGGTATTCTGGACAGATAAAAATCTCAAAAGTTTGAAATGGAAAAAAACATTGTTAAAACATCATGTAAAACAGATTTTTTCTTCTTTCTCCCAAGAGATGTAACAGTGCTTAAAAGACTGGAGTTGGAATAGCCATCTTTGTTTCCCTACCTGTTTTTATAGACTACATTCTAAAACCATTAAAAATTCATTATGTGTTTAAAAATATTTTAAATTAAATTACAAAAAAAAAGAATAATTATAATGTGCACACTGTACTAATTACTAAAGTTTTGATAGGGAGTAAATAAATTGACTCTTTATTTCAACATTATTCAAAGATACACTGTTTATTAAATGAGCATCAGAAGGGGATTATGCCTACAATAATTGTTGTCACTGCATCTGGCTGGTTAGAGAGTTAGGTGGAAGGTTGTGAACTTTGTGGCTAATTTCCTCCTTGCAGTTCATTTTATAAAAATGTTGGAGGAAAAAAGGATAAAAAGTATTCTCTCCACTCTAATGTCCACTGGTATTAAATTTTGAGCCAATTATGAGGAGGTAATATAGGTCAATAGATTCCCAGTCAAGGTACAAAAATTACTCCCTGAAGCTTTCTTCAAAACTGCTCAATAAGCATTAGTATTGCTTTTGTACGATATCAATTTTAAAAATCAAACAAAAAAGTCGCAGAGAAAAAAAAATTAAAAAAGAAAGGCAAGGGAAAAGGTAACAAAATGTCAGTTTTCTCCCCCTTCTCCTGAATTTTCATGTTTCTGGTAAACTGACAGTATAGAATAATATGTTGCTCTGTTTTCAGATGATACTCAGTTCAGCAAAAGGTAGATATATAAAGTCCTGTAAATATACAAAGTGTATGAATAACCAAAAATCCCATAACACACATCTTCATTGTGCAACAATGCATTTTGACAAATTATTGTCTTGAAGGAAGACACAGTAGTAGGATGAGGATTGAAGGCAGTTTACATCTCTTTGTTCTCATATCTGATCATGAGTGCTTGCTAATGCTAAATATCTACTCAATTTCCTTTCCCATGAAAAGATAGTTTAATTGCAGCAAAGCATTATTTTTAATTAAAAAATGTTGCAAGGGAAACATCTATCTAAGCATTCAATAACAGTATCTGCAGACAGATATAAGACCTTTTCAGGGTGGTCTGCAACTGTTTTATTTTAAAATACTATAGGATAGAAAACAAAAACAAATACAAACCACAAAAGTCTTCAATTTTAAAACATGAATATTTTCCTTAAGATTCTAAAAAATATTTTTTAGAAACAATTTTTTATTCTATAAGCGAAATTTTGTGTGATACATCAACATTTGTGACTTGTATAAAAAGAATGGAATGCATAAATTATATGCACTGAATTGAAGATGTCTTCAATATTTTCACAGCCAGCACAAACCCAAACCCATTTTATAGATACTGCCAAGAACACCTGATGTTATGTAGCAAGTGGGCTCCCTCTCACTGCTGGTTAGGATTATTTAATGTATTTCTCCCCAAACCCATCCTAGTGTAGGAAAAGACCTTATCTCCTTCATAGAAGGCAAATGCACATTAAGAAAGTCTTAAATGTTGCCTGTTTGTTTCCCTGATTTTTGTTATTTTCGGGTTATTGTCCTGAAACAGGTTAAAAAATAAATAGAAAGCCTGCTTCTATTTGCCTTTTTGACAAAGTCTGTAGATTTTGGATAACAGTAAAATGATAAATACATCCAGGCAGACACTAGTAGAAATGTGTTGAAAGACATACTTTTCAGCTCTTTGGTTTCACTGTTTGCGTATTCATTTACTCTCCTGACCTTTTATTTCGAGCAGCTGGAGGATCTGCAGCTGTTACTCACATGGAGTCAGACTTCCACATCTGTCATGAATAGTTAATACTTTTAATACTGTTTTAATAATTCAAAATGCTCTTCTAGGCTGTTGTGGGGGCCGGAGAACTGGCCAGGGAGGAAGTTACTGCCCTCCCCTGGAGAGCCAACCCCTGGGGCACTACCCTGTGGTTAGGGTGAGCAATTCCACCCCCAGAGGCCTTTGCGATCTTATGTTGATTATTTGTTACCCATTGGCCCTTCCCCTTTTACTCCGTCCCTGCACCCTCTCCCTATTGGTTCTGAGTTCTGTCCCACCCCTCACTTTCCCTATATAAATCCCTGTTTTGGTGGCACCATCCTTTGCAGAGAGCCCTGCTCTTCATAAAGGCTTTTTTTTTCTCTGTGGAACGCCACACAAAGCTCTTGTCTCTTTCTCCGCATCACCCTGACAAAGAAGCCAAAGCCAAACAACGCTCGCCGGGCTGGGAGAAGGACGTGCCTGTGCCCCTGTGCCTGTGCCCCTGATCCGTCCTGCCGCCGTGGGAGGCTGTCAGGCATTGCACATTGGTTTAAGTGGGTCGAGTTGAGTTTTGCCAAAATCCAGAAAAGTAATAGCGCTGTTGTAATACCAGAGTTGGTGAAGCAGACTTGATTTACTTCTGTGTCAAAACATTCACAACCCAGTCAGGAATATATTCAGTGATACTTGAAAGCAGAATAAGGAAAATAATCAAGACAGGGATGTATACACACAGGTGAACATAGTTGTCCTCATTAATCCAAAACTGAAAAAAAACTTCAGACATCTAGTTCTGGTTTTGTTTTGTTTTGTTTTGTTTCTTTCTGATGTTGGCCTACTATAGCTGCTTAGGGAATGATTAAAAGAATGAAGAAGCTACAGCATGATCCCCTCCCTGACAGTTTTCTGGTTCTGATGATTTTCAGCATATCATTACTGCTGATGGAACTTTTATTCACAGATTTCTTCTATGAATTTTATTAATTTTTAACCAACATATAAGTTCCATATATTCAAAGTGTCCTTTTTCAAGTTTAAACTCATTTTATACACTGTGTGGCCAAAACCAAGCTCCCTTTGACTATCACCTAATTGTATGTAACATACTCTAATTTTTCTATTAGAAATAGTAATAAAGAATATTTTAGTATTGTCCTGCAACTCAATATCTGTCATGGACCAGTGGGGTTACCTTGATTTTAAACTGAAAGGCCCCAGTCTCTTTAAAATATCAGTGTGAGGAATCTAAATACTAATTATTAATTATTAATAATAATTATTAAATATTAATAATTATTATTTCATACGCTTATTTGGTCTTTTTTTGTTCCACAATATATTTTTGATATGGCAGGTGCACTAGGCAGTTTTCAAGACAGTACAATTTCTAAGATGATTATGCTTTTGATGTTGTTCTTTATTCCTCACTTTCTAGAACTTCTAATTACCTTTTTCATGATATGAACAAATCGAGAAAAAGTCATCCTCAGCAACTTTTTTTGAGTGTTCTTTAACAAATGTTAGTTTGAATGTGACATGTAACTAATGTTAGGCTGGATTCAATTCAGTTTGAAGGGAAAAATTTGAAAATAGGACCTAAGCACATCTGAAAAAACTTAAAAGGCAAAAAGAGTAGCAAATAGAAAAAAGAAAACTCAAAGCTTGTCATAACCTGTTTACAAGATGAAATCTCATAAATTATTTGGCTGTTCTTACAATTATTTTTAGCCTAGTGTTGACAGTGTTGAGTTTTCCTTTCCTTTTTCTTTTCACATCACACATTATCAGCTCTCCACCCTAGCTTATTTTCCTCGAGTTTTAAAGCATCTTTATTAAAAACCTTATTTTTTAATAAAGTTCCATGATTTTTAATGGGAAGTTTTAAATAAGAGACCTGATACTATACTGAAGATTAAGAAAAAAAATTGAAGGCAAAAAGAGATTTATTGGAATGCTGTGAATGCAATATAAGCAATTAAAATATCTTTTGGGCGGTATTTGAATATCAGACTTAATTTCTAGTGTTTGATACTTAATTTTCGCTCCCAGCCAATGCCACAGATTTATTTTTAATTTGTGAGTAAAGCAGGGGAAATGGATAAAGCCTGTGGATGACTTTGCAAAGAACTAAAAGTATGAAAATATTTGTCTAGTTTTGGAAAGCTCCATTCATTGAAATCATAAAAAAATCAGTCTCTCTATCACACATACACACACACACAACACAATAAAATGTATTACAAGATGAACCTTGTGGCTTTATTTCCAAATAAATTGCTCAATAAGTAAATTACTTTCCTAACTTACAGTGGCTGATTGTCCATCCGTTCAGTGAAGGGTAGGTTAATTCAGTTTTGCTGTAGAAATATTTTGGAATCTTTGTACTTTGCAGAAAACAATATAATATCTAGTATTTTTCTTTAATTTTGAAGATATGTTTTGATTGATTAAATCTTGACAGTGAATGTCAAGATTTCAAAGGAGCAAGAAAAACAATCAAGTCCCACTGGTGATAACAGTATAAAAGATTCTTTAAGTAGAATGCTAGGCAGCTACATTATTTCATCATTCTTACTTTCTTAAACATAAATAAAATGACATTTATATTTAAGCTTTCCTTTTCCTTAAAAATTATTTTTTATTCTAGCTCTACAAGTTCTCATGAAGGAAATTTCATGAGTAAAATATTTCATCACCAAAACTTTCTCAACAGAATATTAGGATATCTTTGAGACCACCCAGTGTGCAGCTGCTCATCCTTTACCAATTGACTGACATTGAAAAAACTGAAAGAAGATTTACATTTATCCAGCATTTATTTATTTGCAAATGGTTCTGTGTGGTCCACATGAACTAGGATAACAAAAACCCTTCATGATCATTTACTTTTATGCTTACATAATTCAGTTACTTATAGAACCTCTTTCAGTCCTGTGATAGAAGTTTATCATGCTAGAGAAGGAAACTTGATTATGGTCTTCAGGGTAGTGATTTAGGCCTATGAACACCTCCATAGTTCTTACTTGCTGCTCAGATCCCAGGGTGTCTGTATGGATCTCTTTTTCTATGCACAGTCGTTTTGACAAGATCGTGATCTGCTAAAGTGGACAAGTGAGGGTTTTGATAACCTTTTCACATTTCCTCTGATCTCAAAGAGAACATTTTGTCCATTATAACCAGAGAATGCTGTGGGAACAAAAGGTAGATCATGAAAAGTGAGGCTATGGCAGTGATATTAAATAACTATATTAATGTCAAAGAAGTGCTTTACCAGAAGTTTCTACAAGCTGCTGGTGTTTCATTTCTAATGAGATAACGAGATACAGGAATTCTAAGTATTTGTTAAAAAAAAAGCCGTGACAGATAAAGAACTAATTTTTTTTTTCCCTTTCTTATGGCTTATATTATTTAACAATCATCTGGGGAGAGAGAATTAGGCTTTGTACCCAATGTCATTTGTATCTATGTCATAGCACTAAAGAGCAGAGAATTTAAAGATTTAATAGAGGATAGGGCTGCTATTCTACTTCATAATTAGGGAGGAGAGAGTGAGAATGAACAGGAAAATGATGGCTGCACACTATGATTATTAGAATGTCCTTCCAATGATCCCTATTTTGATAAAGGGTGGGATTTACTCTATCAAATATGGTGATACTGCAGAGAACATCTTTCACACTGAAACATCAGAAAGTTCTGTACAATGATAAAACAATGCCAAGCAAACAGGGTAAAACCTATGTTTTCTACATGTGTTCTGTTTTCCATAAAGTTTAGGAATGTTTGTCTTAAAATATTGAGAGGTTTCTGAACTCTTTGTCAAAGACTTCCTGGAAATTTGATGTGCTGAAGTAAGGAGTAGGAGACCTGAAATGGCTTCAAATGTATGAATTATTGTTTCCAGCGTATTTCTTTTTCATTGTGTTCAAACATTGAAATCTACTGACGACAATGATAAAAAAATCGGTCATCAATTGCAGACGTTGCAGATTTGAAGTCTGCAAATCCCAGCAGATTGGGATATGCTTTGGATAAAATGTGAAGAAATTTTCTTTCACTCATCACCCTATTATTCTGAATTCATCTGGTTCAGGTGGATTAACCTGGATAGAAGTGTGGATCAAAAGGATGAAGCTTTTCCCATGGCAACTGATCAACCTCCTCTCCAGCAACGTAGACCATGCTGACATACAAACTCTCAGCCACTGCAGTGTGGCTTGGAGCTTGGGGAAAGTAGCATAAAAACTGAAAAAGGACACTTTTTTTTTTTTTCAGATTTCCAACAGCCATCATGTTAAGAACTCTCTAGGTCATTCTGCTTACTCTGTGTTTTTTCTTATAAATATTTTGAACTCATGTATTTGGAAAGTTCTCTGAAATCTTCTAATAGTGCAAGCAAAAACCAATTTTCTGATTCTAGACTTTCTATGCTCCAAAGTGTTAGGGACATTATGCAAAATAAACAATAATTCCCTACTTCTGTATTCTCACTGTGACCGCCTCTCTCCTCACTGTGTCTTAAACGAATTACACATAAAGATTGTAAAAGAGCTAGTAAAGATAAATGACACAATTGTTAAAAAGCTGAACAGTCACTACAGTGATTGTCAGATGGGGTTTTTTTAATATACATTATTATGAAAAAGTGTCCAAGAACTGTTGGATTCCACCTACAGTGGGGTTTCAGCTCCTGGACCCTGACATAAGGACCAGGACTTGTTGAAGTAAGTCCAGAGGAGAGTAATGAAGATGATCAGAGGGCTGAAGCACCACTGCTATAGGAGAGGTTGGACAAAATTGGGACTCCTAAGCCTAGAGAAGAGAAGGCTGTAGAAGGCTGTGGGACAGCCTTCCAGTTCCTAAAGGATGTTACAAAAAAGATGGAGAGGGAATTTTAACAAGGGCGTGTAGTGATAGTACAAGGCAGAACGGCTTCAAACTGAAAGGGATAGGCTTAAATTAAATATTATTGTTAAGAAACTCTTCCCTGTGAGGGTAGTGAGGCATTGTAACAAGTTACCCAGAGAAGTTGTGCATATCCCACATGCAAGGGTTCAAGGACAGGCTGGATGGGCTGTGAGCAACCTGGTCTCATGGAAGGTGTCCCTGCCCACAACAAGGGGTTGGAACTGTATGATCTTTAAGGTGCTTCCCAACCCAAACCATTCTGTTATTCTATGTGTCAAATATGTGTTAATTATTTTGGTTGATAAGCAAATTTTCCTGAGCACTTTGTCACTGATGGGTCTGAAACTTTCTTCTCTCCTTTCCACACCTGACTTCCCAGGAGGAGTCAGAATTTCTCCTGCCTGTGACCCCTGTTATCATGGGTCATGCACAGGTCATTGTATACCTTATGGTGTTCTGCAAAATATCCCTGCAATACCTCGTGTGTCTTACCCATTTCTACACATGCCAGTCACAATAAGTCTTCCTGTCTGGGCTCCAACTAAACATTTTCCCTAATCAGACTATAAAGAAATCTTTTATTATCCACATGCTGAAGCAGTTTTTTTTACTGTTTCATAAAGAGTTCACCGCATTTTGGGAAGGTGGAAACATTCCCTCACCAGCAAACTGACTCTCTCTGGGTGATTCATGATGATTTCTAATGCAGATTTATTACATTAATTTTGACTCGGACTTTTAAAATCCCATAAATTTTCAACACATAGATTGGCATAAAAAAAAAAAAATCTTTGTCCTGCAATTACCAGCCAGATAGTTATATGATTAATGGAGAAAATAGGGAAAGGAGAAATATTAATTTCTATCTCATCTAAATTGTCAGTAGCTTGACTGGCCTTAATGAATTACATTGGCAACATAGTTTATTTACAATATCTGTCAAAAGTTCCCAGAGTACTGCAAAAGGCTTTAAGTATCAGAATAAAACATTAATATTCAGGTGCTATATCAATATATTGGAAACAGCTCCTTGCATCACAGATCTAATCAATAACCTAATTTTGGTCAAGTGAATGTGACAAACAGTGAGAATGAATGGAATGAAAGATTATCAACCTTTATTTTCAGTCATTGAAGAAGTATTACGTGTGAGGAATTATGATAGTGCCATGACAGAACATTGGGTACAATTCCCTTTCAGAAAATCCCTGAGACTTTCAATTTAAAAAAAAAAAAGAAAGTAAATAAAATCTGGGTTTAGTTTCTACCGTTGTCTCCACAGTCATTTGCTTATCATTGCAAAATAATTTCCTAAAACATATTATTGTTCCAGATTAGGAACTTCACAGGGCCAGGGGCCTATCTATCCCTATAAGAACACAATATTTCAGATGCTAAATTTTATCCTTTTCTCAGTCTGCAAGAATTCCATTGAAGTTCATGGAAACCAGTGATAAATAAAGTTGATTGTCTGGAGTGTTTTCCTCTGAATGTCCTACATGCCCATTATTCCATTGGCAAATGTGACATAATGCAATATCCTTATCTAGAAAGCAATTCTGCTTAAAAAACCCAAATTGAAACCACACTGTTCATACCAGCTACTAAGTGTTTTCACCTCCTGGTCAAATTATTTGTAAATCTAGGCCAGTGGCTTAATTGCACTTTGGTGTCATGTCCATCATGTAGACTACAGTATTTAATTTTTTGTTATGTCAGCCAGAGACTCTATTTAATGTATGAGATTATTCTACTTTCATAACCACAGTACCATTTCTAATTTGGTAGGTGTCTTTATCTGAACTGCACGGATACTTTGAACTGAAAAACCTGATAAATTAATCCAATTCCTACTCTACCCAGCTATTTTGATTTCTATGTAGCAAGTCTTTTTCAGTGAAGGTGGTTGGATTTTTACATAAAATAAGTAATCCCCAAAGCATTTACATGTAAAGATATTTTACTGCTCCAGTGACATAGTACAGAAGGTTGTAATATATATGATTCAGGCCCCATTTCTGCACCTTCCATGTATATCTGCATTTAGCCAAGCACTAAACCTCTTTCCCTTAAAATGAAGACCATTTTAAAATGACATGCTGCAAAGATGTCTTGCCCTGCCTATTAAGATCTTATTGCAGCAATACAATCTTATTATTGCTTCCAGCCATTTCCACTGCTTATCATTTCAGAGTTAAAGTGCTTTCCTTCTCCAAATTCTTTCCTTGCAAAAGAAAGTCCCCAAGGCATTCAGGCTCATGTTCCTTACTGTAGCTAAATGACAATGGGAGGTTTTCAGTCTGAGAATTAAAGGGGAAAAAATTTGCAGAATATTCCTTGTTATTTCCTTTTGGGGAAGAGATCAAATGGCAGAATGATTAAAAAAAAAAAAAAGAAAAAAAGGAAAAAAGTAAAAAACCCAAAGAATAATAAAGTGAAGAGAGAGAAGAGAGGAGTGGGCAGGAAAGGAAAAGGAAGAGGAAGAGGAAGAGGAAAAGGAAAAGGAAAAGGAAAAGGAAAAGGAAAAGGAAAAGGAAAAGGAAAAGGAAAAGGAAAAGGAAAAGGAAAAGGAAAAGGAAAAGGAAAAGGAAAAGGAAAAGGAAAAGGAAAAGGAAAAGGAAAAGGAAAAGGAAAAGGAAAAGGAAAAGGAAAAGGAAAAGGAAAAGGAAAAGGAAAAGGAAAAGGAAAAGGAAAAGGAAAAGGAAAAGGAAAAGGAAAAGGAAAAGGAAAAGGAAAAGGAAAAGGAAAAGGAAAAGGAAAAGGAAAAGGAAAAGGAAAAGGAAAAGGAAAAGGAAAAGGAAAAGGAAAAGGAAAAGGAAAAGGAAAAGGAAAAGGAAAAGGAAAAGGAAANAAGAAAAGAAAAGAAAAGAAAAGAAAAGAAAAGAAAAGAAAAGAAAAGAAAAAAGAAAAGAAAGGGGAGAAAAACATCACATAATTTTTATTAATCACTTTTAATGTAACACATGGCCAACTTTTTTTGCCAGTCATGTTATTTGACATAGTATGTGGCAGATTTGACATGGATTTCATGCCTGGCCAAAAGAACAAGCAAAGAGGGTTTTTTAATATTCTTAGGATGTTAAAAACTTTACCCATGAATCCACTCTGGTAATTATATGTCCATGTTCAAGGGAGAAGTTGCCTCATTTTGAAGAACATTAAGAGGCCTTTTTGATTTTTTTCTCACAGCTACTTTACAAGACATGCAAATAATCACATATCATGAGTAACTGTTATAAAACACAGCCACAAAGGAAATTAAGAAGTTCTTTGACAAAATGACAGTATTGATGAGGAACTTCCACTGTTCATTGGTGCTACGTGTTCCCACAATCAGAGCTAAGTTTCTACTTTTTTGAGAAATTAGATCATGTCATAAATTCATGTTTCACATCAGAGATCATGGCAATGAGGTTTGCATCTGCGATTGAAAGGAAACGTAAGCAGCAAATGAACTGCAGAATACTTGGCCACATACATTGCCTCATCTTGCTCTCACCACGGAGCCCTGTGCCCAGCCTGAAAGGTTGCTGATGGCAGCAAGTGACAAATGCTATTGCATTTCATCCCTGGCTTTGTAGGTCCCTGCAGGGAATGCTAGCATGGCCTGGTCAAGTCTTCAGGCGTATTTTCCTAGATTCTGTCATTAACAAAGTCCCAGTCAGTTTCACTAACAAAACAGGAAATTTTTTTTTATATAACCCATGCAATGGGCGTTATGAAAAGCCTAGTTATTTCTTCTGTTGAGTTAATTTTTATGCAGACTAAGGTATTCAATGTTTGTATCATGCATTTAGCTCATTAACAACTCATGTTGTTGTACTCCAGTACATACAATGTGTGTTTATGTGAAATGAATGAGTAGCCTTTGTATGACAGTCAAAAAAGAGTATGTATGAGTGAGGATTATGACTTGTAGAGGAAAAATAGGTAACAGTCTGGTGTAAGAGAAGAAAGCAGTGCTTGACTTTTCATTGTAATTTCAATGGTCGCTTATTCGATGAACTTGGAAGAGTTTCTCCTACTTTTCTGAATTTCCTTCCAATTTTTCTTTCAATTAGAAAGTGCATTTAGCCTGAAATGTCATCTTTTAATACCAGCATCAGTGAGCTGACTGGCTGAAATTCCAAACACCTATTCTTAACAGAAAATGTTTAAAAATAGTGACAAAAAAATCTATTTTTAAAAGAAAAGCATGATTTTTTTATGTATAACATATATTTTTTATGTATAACTTGTAAAAATTTTGATGTGGCTTTGAAGAAATCTGTCAGGTTTCATATTTCCATCTGTTTCATATTTCCATCACAGTTAATAGCACAGTGACTTTTTAAAATTTATCTTTCTTTCTTAAGACTGACTTGAACCCAAGTAGCCTATATCAGGCACATTTCTGTAGGGTTTGTTTTGGTGGGGTTTTTTTTGTTTGTTTGTTTGTTTGGGGTTTTTTGGGTTTTTTTGGTTTTTTTTTGTTTGTTTGTTATGCATTGATAACATTGGTTTTAAAGGAAAAAGGAGAAAATAAAAAA
Source organism: Dicaeum eximium (assembly GCA_013396995.1). Lineage (NCBI taxonomy): Eukaryota > Metazoa > Chordata > Aves > Passeriformes > Dicaeidae > Dicaeum > Dicaeum eximium. Next base: position 278,481 of record VWZP01001784.1, read on the forward strand.
AACCATAATTTTCCAAAATATCAGACACAAAGATTACGTACACTACTCTGTTAAATTAAGAACAATATTCTGGAAATAAAGAAGACAGGGAAAAACTTTTTACGCAGCTTAGATCACAATTGATTCACTGAATATTTCACAAGATCGATACAATGGAATGACTATTAACTAGTTTTCTAGCTCAAAACCATAAACCAAGATAAGCTCTTCCAATCTAATTATATTTTGTTAATTTAGGGTCTAATAAAGGAATGGAGGGATCAATAGGTGGAGTTGGAAGGGAACAGTGCACATTCAGAAGAACATTTTGTTTTAACATTATGAAGAATCTCTGTCAAAGTTGCCTGTCTTGGATAAATAAAAAAGATAATATAAAGAATATAAGAAATGTAATGAAGTTGGGCTGTCTGTTGCAATACCAAGTCATCTACAGTCCTGAATTTGAACATTGAGGTTGATGGAAGATATTTTAAGCAAACAGGAAAAAAAATTAGATACCTACTGAATATAAGTAAATTAAAAAAATATTAGTGAAAATGTTCTAGTCTATTTCCTAGAGGGATTCACCAAGATGCATGGAACAGATAACAAACTTTCTGTGCAGAATTTCACTTTGCTCCAGCATTTGTTTTTCAATGACTTTGAACTAAAATGATCAATCTCAAGTTAAAACTGAACACAGTGGTACCAAGGCTATTTCCTTATCTTGACAGAAATACCTGTGTCACCTGTGACAACAACTAGAAAAGTTAGCAATATTATTATGTATAGGTTACATATGTATTAATGTATATGTATATTACTATTAATATTATTATGTATAAAAAACCAAAATTCTAATAATTAGTAATACCTATTAGTGAAGACACTGCCTACAGTGTCTTCACATGGAATACTGTCAGATCATCTTATTCACCTTATTTAGGAAATCTCAGCACACCACATGAGAATAAAAGCTAATAAAGATCCAAAAAAGTCTTGGAAATCACTTTAATAAAATAACTTGCTGCACAAATTAAACTGTCCATCTCTTCTTTTCTATAAATCTCATTTCCTCTATGATAAGGAAAACAATGAAAGTAAAAAAAAAAAATAAATTAACTATTTAGGAATGAACAGGTAGACTCAGGCACAGAACATGTTCCTGAGGTTAAAGAACATCAGATTAAAAAAAAAATATCAAAACCTTTGTGGCCAGTAACAGAATTTGCAGCTAAACAAGATGGTGACTTAACTTGAAGTAAATGTTTCTACATTTTCTCCACAGGAATTGACAAATTTTCAGAGGAACCTTCTGATATGGAAACCATCTGAGTTCTTTTCGTGTTCTTCTGAAGCAGCTGGTACTTGTCATTTTGGGAGTCGGAACACCTGACAAATTTTTGGCAGCTCTGAACAAGTCTGGCAATTTCTATTAATTTATATTACTGTCAAAAATATTTCAAGAGCCCACAGCTCAGTTATCACAAGAGGGCACTGCAGGAATGCCTGCTAAAAAGTACCCAAAGATTCATCTGAAGCATGTTGGTTATTGTTTCCTTTTTCATTTTGTCCTTACATTAAAGTAGAATAAAGGCAAAAATGCTAAAAGAATTATCAAGATTTCACAGTTTGTTAAGGAAAAAGATTTATCTGATGAAGACATCCAAGAATTTATACAATATAGTATAAAAACACTATGTTATCAAATTTTAATGTTTACTATTCTTTACGGGTCTCTAAAACATTTCTTTCACCTCTATCTTGCCCTTATCATCTTTTTTTGTGACCAAATGTTCTCAGTATGTGTTTTATACTATGATCAACAGCCCGTTTGAGGTGCCCCTATAAAAATACACAGATTGTAGGGAACAAGCAGGAGGAGCTGAAAGCCACAGGGCAACCAGCAAATCTGTGATCTAATTGCTACTGCTGAAACATGGTGGGATGAATCACTCAGCTGGAATGCTTGTCAGCAACAAGAGACTCTTGCTCCAAGGACTCTTGCTCCTCCTTGCATAGAGGATTATTTCTTATTTCAGGTGATAGACAGCCCAACAAGATGACAAGTGTTGCTAGACCAGGTGCTTGCCAACAGGGCTGAACTAATTAGAGGAAAAAGTATGGACTACAGTGATCACACCCTGATGGAATTCACAGTGATGAGGAGAATAGGGACAGTGATTTCAGTTATTTAAGGAATTGGTGGATGGGACTCCCCAGGAAACTGCCCTCAGGAGCAAAGGAGATGAACAGAAATGACAGCTCTTTAAGCATATTTAGAGTGAAAGACATCTAGATTGCTATGTATAAAAAGTCAGACAAGGATGGCATGAGACCATCATGGCACAGTAAGGACCTTCTGGCCCAATTAAAGTATAAGAATGAAATGCACAGGCACTGGAACCTGGAAAATGTCTCCTGAGAAGAATATAGGGATGCCATCTAGAGGTGTAGGGATCAAATTGGAAAAGCTAAGACACAGCTGGAGCTGAATTTTTGCAAAAACCATGCAACACCATCCAACCCCATGATCTTCAGAAAATAATTCCTAACAAACTTATGTCTCATTTTCTGCTCACAGGGATTCCTGTTATTGAGGAGTCCACTTTGCCAGGGAAAACCTTGGCCTTTTTTCTTTTGAAGGTGTACTTTGCAGGAGGTAAGGTATTCATGTGAATAATTATACCATGTGCATACCTGTATTTTAACTCTTCTCTTTTATTCCTAAAGCAGATTACAGAAAGTATATGACATGCTTTAGAGCACCATCAAGGTTATATATTGTTTCTAAAATTGGCTGGCTGTTTGATTTTTACAGCATAGAGACATTATTTCTTTCCAGTTAAATATGCTCAATCTTTCTCAAAACAAACTATGAAATGCATCCTGAAGCTAAACTACATACATATATATGGTTTTATGTCAATATTCACATACAAGACCCCCTGCTAAAGAAGAGAGACAAAAGTTAGATTTTTTTTTCTAAACATAAATTAAAGCTCATAACAAATGCTTTTCTGCGATAAAATATTTCAATATCATGTCATTCTTAATTTTTCATAAGATCCTAAAAATCTGGCATTTTTAACTTCATTTTACTGCTCCGGTATTTTTGTTAAAACAGTACTCTTAGTACTGCTAAAACAATAAAATCAAAATATAAAATTCTGGTCTCATAAATACATTTTGAAAAAATTATCATGTATTTTGATTCCACCAAAGTGACATTTTAAAGCGAAAAGATATTGCATCAGAATTATTTTGAATAATTTTACTTACTAACATACCCTTACAGAAATAATTTGAAATATCCTGAACCCTGTGAAATAGAGGTTTTTTCCTGGATTTATTTTAATCACCTTCCCTTTGGCATACTCGAACTGAACAGGGACTCTCTACATGAGTAAGAACAACTTTTGTTTTCTGCGGGTGAGCTGATGTCTTCTGGCTACTTTATGTTGCACAAGAAACACAGTCTATATCCCTGGGTTCTAGATATCACAAAAATTCAGGTGTCTTAAAAATATGAGCTAGCTAGAAAAGACAGAATTGCCTTTTTGTGAGTATAAATTTTTTAATATTTTTTCAGTTTGTAACTTCAGGGTGTCTTCAAAGCTAAGGAAAACCAAGGCTTTGGGACTGGTTAATACTGTTCTCTTAAAAACTTGATGTAAAACAAGTCTGTGTATCTCTCTGATACCAAACTAGGAACTATGTTTCAGGTTAAGCGTATCAGTGCATTATTTTAAGGTGACTTTGCTGCTTTTCAAGATAAGTGAAGATGGGTCATAAAATGCAGTTCAGTTCTGCTAAGCTTCTTAAAAATGGTAAGGTTAAACTAGATTTAAGAAGCTGCTGGAAATTCACATCATAAAATAATCTCTTGAAGGCATGAAATCAGCAAGCCTGTGATTTCAAAATAGAATAAAAATCAATTTTCCAAGTAGTACATATTCATGAACTATCTTTTTGTTTCTCTGTCAGCTGCAGCAGATGGATAATATACACTGTCTATGCACATACCATTTTGCTAGAGCAGTGGTTAAAGAATGACTTTCATTGTACTTAGATTCATCACATTTCAAATGCATATTTGTCTTCCAGTGAAGAAGGGACATATTATACACATTTTGATAAAATTGTGGGTTCGGCAAATTTTGTTTCCTGCCCAGGTCCTTTGATGGCTAAAGGTCTTCCTGTGACAACTTTTGTGAGCTGCATTAGGAATTTGGAATTTGTCTTCCTCTCAATCCATAGGCAATTTTGCAAGTGGACGTATGCAATAATTAGTTAGTTTGTATTACTCTTGGGGAAATCTTGATCAGCTGTAGTGGGTAAAACTCTAATTTGGCAAATATGCTGAGTCATTCACCAAAGTGGACTTGACATGAAAATTGGGCACTATCCTTTAAATTCTTTACAAATGTTCACACACAAATGTTTGGTATCCTGAGAGCTGGAATTGATTTCCTCCTTTTCAATCCATTTAAGAGGATTTGCTACCAAAGTACTGACTGAATGGTAGGCTGGGGTTGCTGCAGCATCTTTCAGCCTGTCTGAATTCTGGTATTCAACTACTGTTCCAGACACTGAGGCCTTTTCACTGATGGTTCAGATCTAAACAGCCTCCTAACAGCACTCTGGCAGAGAAATTTTTTTTTTTTTTACTTGATGAGAATGTTACTTAAAAAAGAACATAATCTGTTCTGAGTTTAGAGCTAGGAAAAAAGCAGCATAACGTCTGATAGACTCCTGTTAAATATACTTGATAATCTTGTATGTGGAAAGCCAGCTGCTTTTCCCACCATCACAGAAGGAAACCCTGTAGTTCCTGAAACGTGTAAAATGTGTTTCAAGAGGGAGTGTTTAAGTTGAAAATTCCTCCTGAGTACTAATAGAAATTCTCTAATGAAGAAAGACAGAGAAAGCAGACAGTTCAGAAGACTGTGGAGGAAAATTCAGGTCATTATGTTCTATGTACTCACATGGACTATTTTAACAAAAAAAAAAATTAATAGCATTTAAAAAAAATATAGGTCATGCAGAAATGGATGATAATACACAAAAAAATCAAGGTGGCAATGGAGATTAGCTCAGTTGTCAGAGCATGGTGCTAATAATTCCATGGCTGCAGGTTTGACCCCTGTACTGGGCCATTCTATTTGGAGTTGTACTTGCTGATGCTTGTGTGGGTCCCTTCCAGCTCAGAATATTCTGTGATTCTGTAAATAAAATACATCCCTTAAATAGGTTGCTGCTTTTCTTTTCCTAAATATTTTACTCACTAAATAATGATAGTTTGAAATGCTACTACACCTCTCAGAAATACAACAGCCTAGTAATCCCAGAAAATGTTAGAACTCAGAGTTGAGTAACAAGTCTAGTTGCACATTGCTTTTATGAATTTTAATGTAGATGTAGAAAAAAGAATGTAAAGGATATTAAGCAGAATTGAATTCCTAACCTCTGGATCTCATTCTGTGGCAATAACTAAGAAGACAAATATGACAATAAGTATTAAAAACTTACAGTTGATAGCCTTATAGTGAAAGTATCAGAACATATGCATATATTATTAGAATTGTTCAAATATAATGTAATTACCTTAAAAAATCATTAAAGTTTGCAATAGCCAGGACATATAATATTACATATTTGAAGCAACTGTCAGGCTGTCTTGGCAATGTTTTCTGCAAGATTAAAGGCAGTAAGAAACCTGCCAATACTGGCACTATACTGCACTAATAAATAACACAGGATATTTATATAAATCAACAGTAGCCACAGAGCTTAGAGCTTACTTTTCTTCCTGCAAAGAAGTTTGATATCTTTCTCCTATGCTGAAAAAAAAA